>LOEQ01003342.1:13015-29410 GCA_001685075.1 Bramus lutescens
GTAAACTATCATATCATCAGCAAACAGTGAGAGCTTGACTTCTTCTTTTCCAATTTGTATCCCTTTGATCTCCTTTTGGTGTCTTATTGCTCTATCTAGGACCTCAAGAACTACATTGAATAGATATGGAGAGAGTGGACAACCTTGTCTTGTTCCTGATTTCAGTAGAATTGCTGGGAGTTTCTCTCCATTTAATTTGATGTTGATGCACACACAAACTCATAAGAACTGTGATAGCATACACAAGATTTGCAAAAGATTCCAAATTCAGACAAAATCCCAGCAGAGAGGACCAGAAATAGCCACAAAGCCCTAGGTAAGTAGTTGGGAGAAAGAAACTCAATTTTCTTCAGTGGAATGACGTGTAGTCTATCAACAACACTCTAGGCTGGCCTTAGTGTCAGGAGAAGTTGGCCAAGGCAAATCAGAACCAATAGATTTTAGTTCTTTTTTTTTTTTTGGTTTTGTTCTGTCAAATTAATTTATTTTCCCTTACAATCACAGTTTCCCCTCTCTCATCTCCTCCCTTCCCTCTCCATCCTCCCATCTGTCACCCAGACCCCTAATCCATTCCTCTGTTTCTGTTCAGAAAGGGGCAGGCCTCCCATGTTCCTATTTTTTTCTGTTTTCTCTGTTTTTAAGAGAAGCATTATGTCAGGTGAGTAGGAAAGAGAGGAGTGTTAGGAATATTTCCTAACACAAGCTCTCTGCCGACGCAAAATTCCCAATCAAGCCAAATCAAAGCAAGCCAAATTAAGAAATATCCAGGTTTAATGGGAGATCTGCACTCTCAGGTGGCCCCGAGGGGGAACTGGGAAGCCACAAAAAAACGCGACCCCCACAGGAGGAAGAAAGGGAGACCACGTGTGTTCCTCTTTTGGGAGATCACTTAAGTACCATGGGGAGTGGTCCTTACCCCATCCCTAGGGAGGGGTCAGGACCTGGCCTGCTGGGATTTGGAGTCCAGACCAGGCCTGGGGGCTGGGAAAGATGCGAGGGGCAGGGGCCTATGTTCCCACTTGACAGGGAGAAATTGAAAGAATGTGTGTGATGAAATAGGGTCTGATAAGAATATACTGTATAATGCCTGAAATTCTCAAAGAGTAAATAAATCTAAAAAAAGTGTTTTAAAACCCTCAGATCCATTTATGAAATCAGTCATTGATTGTTTGTCTGATAGATCACTCACTTTATCTATTTTTTTAATCCAGAACAAAAAAATTAAAGTACTTTTTTCAAACTTATAATTATTTGAAAATTATAAGTAACATGCCATTTCCCAAGACAAATGTGGTTGACTACATAATGCGCTCTGTATTCTTTTAGCTTCTGAATTTTACCTTCAATAAGCCTGATTTTGAAGGACAAAATTAATTGCCCAAAATTTAGTAAGTAATATATCCAGGATTTTATTAAAACATAAATATGTTGTCACTTTTTTGTTTTGTATAGTGATTTTTTAAATTATAAGTTTTGTGTTTACAGAAGGCAAAGAGTATAGATTTTAGAAAGGCTCTTACCCACAATCACTCATACAAAACACCACTGTGGCCAGTGCAGCTCAGCAGAGTGGGGAGATTACTTAACTCTGATAATCTGACATGTATCTATCAAAGTTATCTAATATACAAAATAGACCTTAAGGTTTGTCTTTCTCTGTTTTGTTCCTTGGGTTTTGAGAACATAAGTATATGCTAATACATTGAATAACGCAGAGTATTTTCATGGCCTAATATCCCCCATTGTTCAGTACATCTCCACCCTTCAATCGTTGAGCACTATCTTCATGATCACCAAACTTATATCATTATTGTTATCTTTTCCAGACTGTTGTACACATGGAATTCTAGAATACTTTGGGTTTTATTATTGTTGTGTGTGTGTGTGTGTGTATGTGTGTGATATGTATGAGGGTGTACATGCATGACACTGTGTACATGTGGAAATTACAGGCCACATTTGCAGAGCAGGTTCTCTGTCTCTACCTTGACGTAGACCTCTGGGCATGAAACCCTGGTTGTTAGGCTTGCATCTTAAGCATCTTTATCATCTTCTAAAACTTCATATCAGCCCGAATTTCTTCCCTTTTTAAAAAATATTGGCTCCTTCCATCTAGCAATATGTTATTCAACGTACTCTTAGGATTTGGTGGCTCATATTATTGCAGTTAAATGATAAATCATTGCCTGGATCTATTACACTTACCTGAAGAACCATTTTTTTTGTATTCATGTTTCAACAGGTATGATGTTACCTTGAAGATAATCCATTATTTTACCTCTATAAATTTAATATCTTTAGTTTTATGCTATCAATATATATATATATCATAAAATATTTTGCACTTTAAATATGAATGAGAATTTAAGGCAGTAGAAAGTTTAAACTTGTCTATAATCTTGGAAGTTAGCAGGGTTTCATTTAAATGTTGATGCTGGTGTTTTTAATATTATTTTTCATACTGTAATAAGCATACATTATAACACGAAGAGTTTAGACATGCATGGGAATCTAATATACTGGAAGGAGCTCAAACTTCAGTGTAATATTTGAAGATAAATGATATTTTAATTTGATGCTTCTAATTACTTTATTTTGCAAAATGAACTAAATATGGATCATTAAAATATATAGGTTAGGCATATATGGGCATGTAATGTAGTGGAAAGAGCTCAAAGTTCTATGTAATGTGAAAATGGACCAGAATTATGCAGAAAAAAGAATAATTTTTGTCCTTTAATTTGACCACAGAAAGAGCAATATATCTCAATTCCTTAAAAACATTATATTTTGGTTAATTGTCACATATTGTAATCACTATATAAACTTCCATAATGTCACAATTACCCCATTAGAAGATCCATCAGGCAGCATAAGCTTTGTTTTTTAACTTTCAAAATTGCAGTACTTTTCAAATATTGAACATTAAATATATTGCTAAATAAGTGTCCTGTAAATAGCAGACTATTTCTGCACATGCAAGCTTGCACTGTATATATCTTTTATATTTTGATTCTGAGACAAATGGTAAGGGACCATTGCACATATACTCTATTAATATTAGGTCCAGATGGGCTGTGATTCATCCTTAGATTAAAGCAATAACAACCAAGAGATTGCATATTCCTTACTTATGTGAACCAGGCAAGATTAGAAAAATGTTCTTTTCCTGTATTTTAGACAAAAAAGGCTTCACATCACTCATTGACCTTGAATCTTATGATATAGTCTGATCTCTTGGAGGAGTTAACTGTTGTTTAGCTTGTGCCTGTCTAGCTTTTCCAAGAAAAAGGGATAGCAATTATTACATTTTTAATGATCAGTGAAATTAGTCTTATGTATTTCTTGAGGTTTATAAAACAGTGGTGGAGTTTAAGAAAGGCATTCAAGCTTAAAAATGTAAGTACAGATAAACCAATGATTGATTGATAGGTAGATAGACAGTCTAGAAATATGATCATCAGGTCAGCCACAAGTTTCACTCTGATCTTGCTGCCTCATATATATTTAGTTGCAGTCTCAAAGAGTAAATAGAGGTCATCTTTAGTCGATAGTTGAAAATTGAGGATTTTCAATTTCAGCCTCTCATGTCACACAATAGAATTCCCCAAACAAATTCTGACTAAGAACAAAGATTGCAATAGAGTAATTGTTTTATCAAGGGCTTTTACTGGGTGTGCTTTCCATGTCTAATTTGCTTCATATATTTTACAGCATTTAATAAAGTTTGGCCACATTATTTTGAAGTACACAAATCCTTATTAAAAGCATGCACAGTTTCTGGATACACTGTCAACGTTGGTCTTTTCCACGATGCTCTTGGGCTTAAAGCTCTCCTCCTGGCTTCAGATGAAGATCTGCTCTTCTTGCCTGCACTCCAGCTATACTTGCTCATCCATACCTTCAGTGGAGGTAGGTTGGAAAGGGTTTTCAGGAGGGTCTGGGAAGTGACTGTGGTCTGATAGAAGGATGGATTTGAACTGGTTCAGTTTCAGGACAGCCAGGCTGGCCTCTAGATCATAGGCATTCTCCTGCTCCCATGTCTCCACCTATCCAAGGGTAGCCAGGTTCTCAGGACTGTACCTTTTGACACCCTTGAGCAGCTTGCCCATGTTTGCTTCCATCTCCTCAGACACCACCATGATCACTGTCACCTTCCACAGCCCCAGCTGCACTCGAACACCAGTACTGAAAAAAAGCAGCATGCTCTCAGTTTTTGTCTGATTATACTTCTATTCACAGTGTTCAGTGGGTTCATGACTATCTGTCAATCAGTGTATGACTATCCTCATAATCTCATCTATTATAAACATTGTCAGAACACGTTTTCTATAGCTTTTGTTTGTTTTTCTCTGCTCCTTTGTCTTTTTTAAATTAGATAACTTTGAAATGTAGTGCATCTATATAATTACCCGCTTGTTAATGAGACTAGATTTCCAAAAGTTAGTTTTTTACTTGAAGTTTAACAAAAATGCATTTTCCATGCAGCCTTAAAAATAAGTATGTTAAGTAAACTATAAAACAAGGCCTTTATTTTTCTTCTATTTGAAAGCAAATTTTATTAAGTTATTTTCAACAAACCTGAATGTAGTTTACAAGATCACATTAGCAATATGTGTGGATTTCTCTTATATGTAGAATTGCATTGATACTCCAGTCTTTAGATATTCTCTAATTTATATCTTTTAAGAGTCACAAATGAATCATTGCATCATCCTGCTTTCAATGGTGTTTTCCTGTATTGTTTTTGTTGGTACACAGAGAACATTTTTAATTTTTCCAACAGAAAACTAAGAGATAATAAATTCAAGTTAATTGACATTTTGTCTTGATTTTGAAAATTATTTTAGAACAATTAAATCTCTAAACTATATAATTATATATGTGTGTATGAATATATAAATACTGCTGCCTGATAATACAGCTCTTGCTTGCTCACTGAGTAGAGGAGAGGATGAGGCATGTTGATGCAACATTTGAGGTCATGTTATCTATGTAGTAAGAACATACATCAAAAAGGATACAAAATACTTAATTATGTATTACTCACTGCTATTATTAAGATTTATTCATAATTATTTATCATAATATATTACACTAACATTTATAATAACATTTACATAAGTAAATATTGTGAATATTTACTTATAATTACATTATTTACTTCCTTCATCTACAACAAAGTATTAACTTTCAAAAAAATGTTAACTTTTATAAAAATGTCTCTTTTCTCTAATGATTCTCTCTTTAGAAGTAAAGAGTATATTTATCCTTTATAATCAAGTTTAATTGTTTGTTCTAAATGAAATGTAATAGACTCCTATTTCATTGATTTCCCATTAGGCCTTTACATACATTTTACATTGAATATTTTGATAATGTCTGATATGTTTGTACTTTTTATCCATAACATGCCAATCATTATCAAAAATTGTTCTGTGGGGAGAAGTAAAATTGATTGATTTGTTCAATGACAAGTAAAAATTTTCCAATCCGCTGCCTTGTTAGTATTCTTTTCTTCACATAAAGGCAAAACTTTTTGTGAAACTAAGTTGAACAAAAAAAACATTGAAACTGTTTTTGTTTAATTATGTGAAGAGAGAGACATCTTAAATTATTGAGTCATTTCCATATGTGTGTCTGAAATAGTCTCTGGTTAATATTCTAATGAAAGTTTTTTTCCTCTATCACAGATTGATGAATAATTATTAAAATAGGACAATAAGTATAAAATTAATAGGATAATAATAATGCATAGTATTATTAATGCAGTTTTCTTAAAAACTTATATAATAATGGAAAAAATAAATTATTAGCAGTGCATGATAGTCCATTCTTACAATCCAAGTACTCAAGAGACTAAGGAAGATTTTATGTGTCACAGTTAGTAAGAGCCGGTTTTTAGTCTTTGTTTCAAAAATTAATTAATTAAGTTATTTAAATTAATATTTTATAATGATATTATTTTCTTAAAAAGAATATTTATTCTTATTTAACCATACAGCTTCTTCCTTGTGAAAGGTTAGGTCATACATCTATAAAGTCTGACATTTCTTTTCATGTTGGAATTTTTGAAGAGCTACTTGATAGATTCCCATGAGTGATGCATTATTAAGATGTAACTGACGCTCTCCAAGGACAAGTAAAACTGAAATGCTATAGATTATAGTTGTAAGGGATATATCTTTAATTATTTACTATTATGATGAAACTCAGCATTTCTATCTTTACATCACAGGGCAACTGAACATACAGAACTTTAAATGTAAAGGTAATAAAACAGTGTTGGTTATATTGTAATGTTTTTTTTAATAAATTGACTGTTACCAAATGTGATTTAGTGCTTGTAGGCATCATGTACTTTGGGTTTGAAAAATAAATATAGGTTGAAGATAGAGTTGCATGGCATAGCATTTATTCAGACATACTGAAAATAGATTCCAAGACAAGAAAACACAGTATTTGAATTTTACTTATCCAATTTTTATAATATAGTTCTATAAATGTAAGCCTGACTACAATTTTTCCTTAAGCATTACTACAATTTTTCCTAAGTACAACTCTATTCGCCATAAGATAGAATATATTAAATCATTAATTTCATATTTAATGTTGAGAAAATACAGATTTAGTTTTATATTTATTGATTTATGTGGTCATTTAGATAATGTAATACAATATCAGTGGTTTAAAACACAACTAAATATGTTACACATTTTGTAATGTTGATTTGGCCATTTAGAACATTTATTCTCACTAAAAAATAACTTCCTGATTATTAATGTTGTTTTTTTTTAAATCTTGCATCTTTGCTAAATTCTTTTTCAGCTCAAGGAGTTCATTTATACCTGTCTGTCAATCTGTCTATTTATCTATCCATCTATCTATCATTTATTTATCACCTATTTATCTGTATGTTTATCTACCTATTTATCTATCCATCTATCTTCATGCCATTCTGAAACAGTGATGATCGACTTCTAACTTTCCAATATGAAGATTATTTATTCCTTTCTCTGCCCTAATAACTCTTCAGGACCACTGTTACAGAGCTAGACAGAAATGGTGAAGCTAAGCATCTTTGTTTTGTAACAGATAATTGTCTCAGTTACTTCTATATTCCTATGATAAGGTACCATGACAATGACACCTTAGAGAAGAAGAAATTTACTTGGTAACACACAGTTTCAAAGGTTTTAAAGTCTATTACCACTGTGGCAGGAAGCATGGCAGGTGACATGCGGGCAAGTCCCTGGAGCATTAGTTGAGAGCTTCCATCTTAACCTACAGTCACCAGATACAGAAAGTTACTAGGATTCACATGAGATTCTGAATCATCACAGATTCAGTGACACTCACAGTGGCACAACAACTCTAACAAGGCTACATCTCTTAATGCTGTCTGAACAGTTTCACCAACTCGGAATGAAACATTCAAGTATGGGGCCTTTCTCATTCAAGTTACCAAAATCATAATGAGAATATTTATTCATTTTCCCTTTCACTAAGAAATTTAAGCTCTTATTTTAATCATAGCCTTTGTAGTATTGAAGAACTTTGTTTCTATAACACATCTTTCATGTGTTTTTATCAATAATGGATACGGATTTTATTAGCTAACTTTCTTGAATTATAGAGATAATCATGTTTTGTCTCTCAATGCATTATGTTACTTATAAAATTCATGGATTGTCCTTGGGATGGATACCAACTTGATTGAGATAAATGACGTTTTATGTGTACTGTTGGATTAGGTTTGCTAATGCATTGTTGACCTTTTTTTTTTTTGTATTTGTGTTCATCAGGATATTGTACTATGGCCTTCTTATTTTCAGTCCTGGTAGGTTTTTGTCAACTTGACACAGGTGCAATTATGTGGGAAGAAGAATATACATTAAAAATGGTTCCATCAGATTTGCTTAATTGACGATTGATGTGGGAAGATCCAATGCACAATGAGTGACTCTACTCTTAGTAAGAGAACTTAGGTGGTGTGGGGGAGGGCAGGTGGAGAAAGCCATTGAGAGCAAGGTATTTAGTAGCATTCATTTATGACTTCTACTTCAGCTCCTTCCTTGAATCATTTGCTTTGTTTCCCTCCATAATGGTCTGTCACCTGTAAGATGTGATAAACTCCTTCTCCCCCAAAACTTTTTTTATGGTCTTTATCATGGCAATAAAAACCAAACTAGGACATTGTTATGCTCTTTTGCAGTGTTGATAATAGGATATCCTGGTCTCCCAGACTCTCCAAAATAATTATGTCCCTTTAAATATATAGAATAATTATAAACAAAATATTAATAGCTATTTTAAAAGTTGGAATAGAGTGCTGAAGCCACCAGTCATTGATTTTTTTATGAATATCAACTTATGACTAATTCTGCATTGTTAATCATTATTATGCCCTTGAAGTGTTCTAATATTTCAATATACATCTTGGAAAAATAGGCAATATATATTCCCTTTTTTCTAGAAAAATACTAATGGTACATCTCACAGAACTATAAAAGAAATTTAGGGTTTATTATGATAAATAGAACACAAAATATTACCAACCAAATAAATTATTTGCCCCCATAAGATAGAAGGAAATATTGTCCAACCAGACTTAAATATGCACTGAAAAATATTTTAATTTATATTATTTATTTTACATGTAGAGAGCAAATATATCAACACCCATGTGTGAATGTTTTTGCTTTCCTCATGTGAGTTCTATGGATGCAACTCAGGCTCCCAAGCACCTATGGCCATGATGTTTCAGCTACAGCCAACACACTTTCAGTTGAAGTACTAAAACCACACACTGAATGTGCAACATCTTGCCAGCCCTACTTCTCTCCTTCTTCCCCCCTTCTAAAGGCAGATCTCACATTGTTCATGAGTGCCCTGCAACTCACTCCGTAAATCAGTCAGAAGTGATGGCAATCCTCTCATGTCACTGTTTCAAGGGTGAGGAGCTGAAGCAGGCATATGCCATCTCTCTTAGTTAATGCTGAAAATTTATAGTCAGAGCAACACAGTGTTGGTATAAAATTAGCCACATAAACCTAGAAGTAGTCCAACACTTTTATAGCCAGTATATTTTCAATGTAAGTGCTGAGATCACACAATGAAGAATGGCAACATTTTCAATAAAGGGTACCGAGACCATTGTATACCAATATGCAGAGGAATAAACATAGATTGCAAATTCTCACAAGATTTGAAATCAACTGGAAATTATAAAACTGTTTTGTGGACTGGAATGGACAGCATTCTTCAGTAAACTTTAAAAAATAAATGAAATGGAACAAACAACCCACCCCCAAAAATGAAAAGCCACTTGAAGCTAAAGCAAAAATAGAAAAATGGCATTGAAGTAAGCAAATTGTTTCTTTGTTTAAAAGGTAACAATCTACACAGTATAGGAAATATTTGAAAACCACAGATCAGACAAGGAACTGATATCCTGAATATGAAAAGTATTCAAAGAACCCAAGAGAAAAAAAATTCAGAAAAAGAAATGAAAGATTATAAAATAATAAATGCAATAAATGTAAAAGGTTAATGTGAAAATATTCAGTATCACTGATTATAGTGGTAGTACTCAAAATCCCAAACAGAGATTCCAGTTAGAATTCGTACTGTCAAAATTGTAAGTGTTGGAGAGATGGCTTAACAGTTAAAAACACTGACTACTCTTGCAGACAACCAGGTTTGTGTCTTAGTCTCCACAAGGTGATTCAAAAATCATCTGCAACTTCAGTTCCAGGGTCTGTACTAGTTTCTTCTGACCTCTGTGGGAATGCATGCAAAGCATACACATACACATAGGCAAAACACTCATAAAAGAGTTCAGTCTTAAAAAGACCATGAAAATATTAGAATAACCCAGACGATTGTTGGGCATGTAAAACATTGTTACTATTATGGAAAACAATATGTATTTTCTTTCAAAATTAGACATAGAATTGACATATGATTGAGTGATCTGAATACTCAGTATATAGTTAAAGAAAACCAAACTATTATATTGAAAAGACATTAGTACAATGAAGTTTATTATCAGCACTAGTCATAGTAGTTAGGTAACAAAAATCGCCCAGTGTCTACCAACTTGCAAAAGGAAGAGAGTAGTGTGTTACCTATATATTGAAATAATATTCTGTCACTAAGGATAATAGAATCTTGACAATTATGAAAACAGGTGTGGAACTTGAGATTATTGTAACATGAAATATGCAGACTCAGAAATATTATTGTATGTTATTCACATATGAAATCTAAAGTTTGAGAACTCTAACACTTGAGTATATAATAGTAGGAGGCAAATGGTGAAGAAATTAGGTGAAAGGGAGAGGGATTGCAATAGGTTGATCTTAAGTACAATATAAGAATAAGAAAAGAGACATATCTCCAATGTTATATTGTACATTGAAATGACCACATAATGATAATCTATGTCTTATTTCCAAGATAAAAGAAAAAAACTAGAAGAAATAATTTTGATTATTTTTATAGCAAATAAATATCATAATAGATGTCCTTTCTTTGATTGAAATATTGTAAAATGTATAAAATTAAGAAATCATTATTTATACTATTCTTCAAGTATGTACAGATTTCTTATGTGTCAATTAAAGAAGTTTAAATTGTGGGTTTGTACTTACATATATCTGATAGAAAATTTTACCTCAATTAGAACTGATAAATAATAAATTCCAACTTCATTCATGACCTTCCTAATATTTTTGCATGGCCTTAACATAGAGGAATCTTATCTTTGAAAAAATATGCATCTATTAGTATTTTCACAGGCAATGAGAAAATAGAATAAAGCCACCTAAAATTTGGGAATCTCTACCTGATTATCTCATAATCAACGTTTCTGTGAACAAAAGGTATGTCATTGAATGTTATACTAATCTTGTGGTTTTTAAATATATATAATTGCAGTGTGTTTTAACAGACTCCTTTCAAGAGCAGAGAAAAAAAACTAGCCTTTCTTCAAGAGACTTAAGGTCCTACCTACCAATACCCTCAGGTCCTCTCTGTGCTTCATGCAACCTCTCAACCCATTTATATCTTCCACACACTTCTTCAGATTCTAGCCTGTTGAGTCTCCCTGGCCCTATACATACCTTGTCCAACCTGATAATCTAGCTCAAGCCCAACACCTAGTGCCGCAGTCCTAGTTTGAGCACTCTTGTCTGAGCTGCTACTGATCTCTAGACCTCAGCTAGGACTTTTTAAATTGACATCCAGTGCACAGGTACCTCTGATGCCAAATCCAATCTTCCTGACAGAGTCAGGTCTACTTCATATTTGGACTCAGAACATGGAACACATCCTATAATCTGTCTAGTAGCACCTGCCTAGCAAACTTCATTACACCAAACCTTCCTATTTATTTTATCTTCTTCCTCAAAATGCTTTATCTATATAAGATTTAAGGAACTAGCAAAAGATGTCAATATGCTAAGATCTTATTACAAATATATAATCAAGCTATCAAACCAGTATCTTCTTTCCCAAGCCTACTGGTCCTATAGGAATATTTGTCAACAAGAATCACCTAGATGAACTCCAGGATATAGAATTTAAAGAGCCATAAGCTTCATCAGCTGTCACAAGGAGTTTGAAGAGGACACAAAGAAATAGCTCACTACAATTAAGGAAAAATGACACAAGGGAGAATAAACAGCTCAGTGATATGAACAAAACATAAAGCAAGCTTAGTAGGAATGATTGAAACCATAAAGGGCTTGAGAATGGAATTCAGCAAGGAGGTAGAAACATTGAGGAAGACTCAACTGAAATGAAGAAGAAGTCCGAAGGGAAGCCCCGTAATTCATCTAGACAGTGCAAGGAAAACCTTCCAAGTACAATGAACCAAGCAGAAGACATAGAGGATCAGGAGTCAAAGATAAAGAGGCGGATCTGAACCTAATAACCAAAGGATTTAAAAGCTCAAAATAAACATAGGAAATGAACACTCGGGAATTGTGGGGCATCATGAAAAAGTGAAACCTTACAAGTATAGGCACAGATGAGGGTGAAGAATACCAAAGCAATTTCTTAGATCAGTTATTCAAAAAGATAGAAGAAAAATTCTCAAGATTGATGAAAGACATACTCAAACAGTTACAAATATCAGTATAATACCGCATAGACAAAATCATAAAAAACTACCTCCATCATATTCAAAGTTAATATACCAAGTATACATAACAAATGAAGTATATTGAAAATTACAGAACAATAACATCCAAGTCACATATAAAAGAAAAATCATTAAACAGTTGATTTCATAATGTGAACTTTGAAAGCTAGAAATACATCCTAAGTCCTAAAAGATGTTATCAACTATCCTACACTCATATACCCATTACAATTATCAGTCATATTTAAAAGAGAAAGAACAATATCCCATTATATAAACAGCATGAAAATGATATGCAGCCAACCAAACATAAATGAAATGCTGAGCTAATACTTCCAGTTGTAGAAAGGAAGAAGCATAGCAGAGAGACCATGGAAGGAAAAATAAAGCCTTAACTAAAACAAATACAAAATATTAGGGAGAGAAAATTAAGAAAAACAAAAACACAAGGATCACAACACACACGTTTGAGCAATAACTTTAAGTATCAATGCCCTAAACTCCCCAATCAAAGGGATCTGACTGATCATACAGATCAGGAATTAAAGTCCGTGTATCTGTTGACTTCAAGAAACCTATCTTGCTAAAACATAAATATTGCTTTGAGTGAAAGAACTGATAAAGCGTTTCAATAAAATGGGACCAGGATGTGAGCAGGTGTCGTTATACTGATATTTGACAAAACAGACTTGAAACTGAAATGAAAAGAAATAAAGCTAGCCTAAGAGGCATTACCACCCTAAAACTACAAGCACAAAACTTTGAGAAGCCCAAATATATAAAATTAAATTAAATTAAGTAAAACTACTTCTAAATTTAGAGATAGAGTGTCATCATTTAATTAAAATTATGTGATATCTATATCCCATTTTCTTCAATAGACACTTTATCTAGAAAAAATAAGCAGAAGGTCAGAATTAATTGGCATCATACATCAAATGGATTCAACCGATGCTGACAGAATATTTCACCAGACACCAAAGAACAAACACATTCTACTTGGCATCACATAGAAGCTTATATAAAATAAACCAATCCTGGAAATTAAAAACAAATGTTTACAGCATTAAAAATTGAAGTAACTACTTCTATTATGTCCGCCAATAAAACTTACAATTTGCCATAAAATTCTAGTGTATATAAAAACTTCCTATAAAAATTATTCTCTCAACAATTTCATCTCCAAAAATTACTCTCATTTTTCTGAAGTGCTTCTGTAACAAACATCCCATTTCCTAATTTTTTATAAACATCTTACACTATTATGACATTTATCATATCTTATCTGACTGAACCATTGCCTTAACCTGTCTACTGTTATGTTTTAAGTGATCCTCAAAATGTTGTAATGATAATGGATAAGAGTTCAGGACAAAGTGATGTTGATGCTTGAGGAAACCTTAAAAGGGTGGCCTCAGTGACATTTAATCAAGACAGTCTTGCAGGGAATGTGGAAACTTCTCTCATTTCCTTTCTTTTATTCCTGAACACCATGAATTGGACAGTGTTATTATTTTGATGAGCATGATACCTCAGTGTTCAGTTTCTCCAGAAGTCTAAAGTAATGGACCCAATGAACTATTCATACAATTTCTGAAACCATACACCATTTTTTTCACATTTTAGGTTTATTCTCTTTAGTAATTTTTCATAGCAATGTATTTATCTTTAGAGGCTAATAAAATCATAGGTATGAAACACATAATTTTTGCTGATTATTTTATTTTGAAAATCTCAAAATTGCATTTAATTTCAGTAAATTCTAACAAGCTCTAGTATCTGAATGAAGAAACTAAAATCTCAGAGGCTGTGCATTCCTGAAAGTGGTTGACACCATCAACCATATATAGTAATGAGCTGATATTTCCAATCAGTGCTCCAAAATAAAGAAACCATATCTATATTAGAAATATTTACCAATTTGAACAATCAAGAACATGTGCTATTTATTAATACATATATTTAAGTGCAATGACTTTTCTGTAGCTTTTTCTTTAATTCTTTGGAGGGCCCACCACCAAACTCCCAGAAAATAACACAGAAATATTCTTCCTTATGAATGCCCAACCTTAACTTGGCTTGTTTCTAAGCAGCTTTTCTTAAATTACCACATTTATCCTTTGCCTCTGGGCTTTTATATTTTTCTATTCTACATACCTTTCTTTCCTTCTTACTCCATGGCTTTCTGTGCAGTTGGGTGCCTGGCCCCTGATATTCTCCTCTTGTTTTCCTTTTCTCACTCCTCCATTTTCTCTTTCCCGATTTCTCCTCCTACTTATTCTCTCTGCTCCAAGCCCCACATATCCTCTCTCCTGCCATGCCATTGGCCATTAAGCTCCTCAATAGATAGATAAGTTTTTGCAGACAGGCAGAGTAACACGGCTTCACAGTTAAACAAATACAACATAAAATAATGCAAAAACATCTTTGCATCATTAAACAAATGTTCCACAGAATAAAGAAATATAGCACATTTTCAACCAATGTTCAACATTTTCAAATCACATTACTTTATTATAAGTAAGAGTTAGCACTAATGAATTTCTATAAAGTGATAATTTGCACCAAGTACCTATGGTTTGCCAGATTAGATAAATATAAAAATTAGTGAAATCATTTATTTAGAATATCAGAAAAATATCATAATCAAAAAATAATAAAGTTTGTATTTAGCTACTTAGCCCAAGCAATCAATATTCGTGCCAAAGCATGCATTCAAGTGTTAGCAGAGTGAAGATAAAACAGTCAAAGTAAGTTTCCAAGAAGAAAGTCTCTAGAGGGGCTCCCAGGCGTCCGAGTAGATGTCCCCAGATTGTTCCTTGAGCAGCTGAGGAAAGAGTGCCTGAACTGGCCTTATCCTATAGCCACATTGATGAATATCTTGCATATCACCATAGAAACTTCATCTGGCTATGGATGGAGATAGAGACAGAGTCCCACATTGGAGCACTGGACTGAGCNGCAGGGAACCCTGACTGCTCTTTGGACTGGAAAGGGAGGGGGAGGGAGAGTGGGGGGAGCGGGAGGGAAATTGGAGGAGGGGAGGAGGTGGAAATTTTCAATAAAAATATCTTATCATAATAAAATAAATTCTTGATAAATAAAATTATCAAACAGTTTTATTTAAAAAAGTCAGAGAGAAAGTTAATTTTTCTTGCAGAGGAATCATACAGTATGAAGTGCATAAGGAAAACATATTAAACATGACAATCCTTTGACTCCCTTACTTCGGCACCCTAGTGGAAAACATCCTTATTTTATGTAGAAATATGTAAATATTAAATAAATGTGCTCATGTATCACATAAGTATTTAAGATTACATTGCATGTAGTTTAAATTGTTATGATACATTATATTCTTTGAATTTTTAAAAAAATTCTCTAATATACTGTATTATAACCTTATAGGTGTGATAATGTATGCAATAGAATATATATGTGTGTGTGTGTCAATATATATATTTACATATTCAGCAAACTACTGCTTTGTGAAAAGAAAATATGATCTTGGAAGTAGTAACTGAACTTAAAATTTTGAGTTCTCTATTCTTTTTATATCACTCCATTGAATTTAATTTTATCATTGATGTTGCATATTGTTTATTTTTCAAGATAGAATTTCACTAGGTAGCCAAAGCTGTTGTGAAAATTTAGTGAGGATACAGATACTTTTACACCTGTAAATAATAGCAGTATTTGCTTCTTCTACTCATTAAATGCATTACTTAAGGTATAGTTTGTTATAACCTGAATTGTATTCAAATTTCTGAAATTCTCAGGCATATTTTCTTATTCCCTATTTAATTTTAGGAAAACACAGGTTTGGAGGAAGAGGAATAGAAAATAACTCAGTCTTTAATTGGCATCGATTCCTGCCATGTGGATATGTATACTGCTGTACCAGGCTTTGGTTTATAACATGTTCTTCTCTTTCTATATGGCGCTCATCCTCACTTCTGTAGCTCTGCCTCTCAAGTCTACTTCTCACTTTGTTCAATATAATGCTTCTGTCCCCTAGCCTGGAATTTACTTTCTTCTCTTTTTTATCTTACTGACTTAAGGTTCTCTTTCATGGTTCACTGTTGCAAGGAGGGGCCACTTGTTTGTACTAGCTGTCCAGAACCAAAATAAACACACAGAAACTATATTAATTAAAACACTGCTTGGCCCATTAGCTCTAGCTTCTTATTGGCTAACTTAACCCATTTCTATTAATCTGTGTATCACCACGAGGTCGTGGCCTACCA
>LOEQ01003342.1:33308-76085 GCA_001685075.1 Bramus lutescens
CTTTGGATATATACCCAAAAATGGTATTACTGGGTCTTGAGGAAGGTTGTTTACAAATTTTCTGAGAAATCACCACACGGACATCCAAAGGGGCTGTACGAGCTTGCATTCCCACCAGCAATGCAGAAGCGTTTCCTTTCCCCACAACCTCTCCAGCATAAGTTGTCATCAGTGTTATTGATTTATTGATCTTGGCCATTCTTTCAGGTGTAAGATGAAATCTTAGAGTTGTTTTGATTTGCATTTCTCTGATGACTAAGGATGTTGACCATTTCCTTAAGTGTCTTTCAGCCATTTTAGATTCCTCTGTTAAGAGTCCTCTGATTAGGTCTGTACTCCATTTTTTATTGGATTATGTGGTGTTTTTTTTTTTGATGACCAAATTCTTGAGTTCTTTTTATTTTGGAGATCATATCTCTGTCTGATGTGGGGGTTAGTAAAGACCTTTTCCCATTCTGTAGGCTGTCATTTTATCTTGTTGACCATGTCCTTTGCTTCACAGAAGCTTTTAAGTTTCAGGAGGCACCATTTATTAATTGTTTCTCTCAGTGTCGGTGTTGCTGTGGTTATAGTTAGGAAGTGTTCTCTTGTGCCAATGTTTTCAAGTGTATTTCCCTCTTTCTCTTCTATAAGGTTCAGTGTGGTTTATGTTGAGGTATTTGATCCATTTGGACTTGAGTTTTGGACATGGTGGTAGATATGGGTCTATTTTCATTCTTCTACATGTTGATATCCAGTTATGCCAGCACCATTTGTTAAATATGCTTTTTTTCCATTTGATATTTTTTACTGCTTTGTCAAAAATCAGGTGTTTGAAGGTTTGTGGATTAATATCCAGGTCTTCTATTCGGTTCCATTAGTCCTCCTGTCTGTTCTTATGCCAATACCATGCTGTTTTCAGTACTGAAGCTCTGTAGTAGAGTTTGAAGTCAGGAGGGATTGTGATGCCTCCAGAAGTTCCTTTATTGTACAATATTGTTTTGGCTAGCCTGGGTTTTTACTTTTCGATATGAAGTTGAGGACTGTAATTTCAATGATAGTGAGGAATTTTGCTGCGATTTTGCTGGGCATTCCATAGAATCTGTAGATTGCTTTTTGGTAAGATTACCATTTTTACTTTGTTAATTCTGCCTACCAAAAAGCATGTGAGATCTTTCCACTTTCTGGTATCTTTTTCAATTTCTTTCTTTAAAGATTTAAAGTTCTTGTCATACAAGTCTTCCACTTGTTTGGTTAGAGTTACTCCAAGATATTTTATGCTATTCTTGGCTATTGTGAAGGGTGATGTTTCTATGATTTCTTTTCCAGGCCTTTTATCATCTGTGTACAGGAGGGCTGCTGATGTTTTTGAGTTAATCTTGTATCTTGCTACATTACTGAAAGTGTTTATGAGTTGTAAAAGTTCCTCAGTAGAATTTTGGGGATCGCTTATGTAAACTATCATATCATCAGCAAACAGTGAGNTTTTTGAGTTAATCTTGTATCTTGCTACATTACTGAAAGTGTTTATGAGTTGTAAAAGTTCCTCAGTAGAATTTTGGGGATCGCTTATGTAAACTATCATATCATCAGCAAACAGTGAGAGTTTGACTTCTTTTCTGATTTGTATCTCCTTGATCTCCTTTTGGTCTCTTATTGATCTAGGTAGGACCTCAAGAACTATATTGAACAGATATGGGGAGAGTGGACAGCTTTGTCTTATTCCTGATTTCAGTGGAATTGCTGGGAGTTTTTCTCCATTATTTTGATGTTTGCTGCTGGCTTGCAGTATATTGCCTTTATTATGTTTAAGTATGTTTCTTGTATCCCTGTTCTCCCCAAGACTTTTATCATGAAGGGATGTTGTATTTTGTCAAAAGCTGTTTTCAGAATCTAGTGAGATGATCGTGTGGTTTTTATTTTTCAGTTTGTTTTTTATGGTGGATTATGTTGACAGATTTTCATATGTTGGACCATCCCTGCGTCTCTGGGATGAAGCCCACTTCTGTGTGAATGATGGTTCTGATGCGTTCTTAGATTCTATTTGCCAGTATTTTATTTAGCATTTTTGCATCAATGTTCATGATTGAGATTGGTCTGTAATTCTCTTTCTTAGTAATGTCTTTCTGTGGTTTGGGTATCAGGGTAATTGTAGCCTCATAAATAGAGTTGGCAATATTCCTTCTGTTTCTATTGTGTGGAATAATTTGAGGTGTGTTGGCATTAGTTCTTCTTTGAAAATCTTATAGAATTCTGAGCTACAACCATCTGGTCCTGGGCTTTTTTGTGTTGGGAGACTTTTGATGACCATTCCTCTTTCTTCAGCAGCTATAGCTCTGTTGAATTTGCTTCTCTGGTCTTGATTTTTAAAAACACACCCTTTCTGACAATGATCACCTTACACCAACTTTAAAGTTTGCTTTTGTGCTCCAGGGTTCTCTTTGATGATTGTATCACCTTTTTGTCCTACTTATTAACAATTAGAACTCGCAGAGTTTATGGTTCCTGGAGGATAGAATCCAGTCAATAATTTTTTATTTATAATTAATAATAAATGTGTATTGTTTATTATTCCAAAAGAAATCTAAGACAGGAGAACCACACAGAGTAACTGAACTGATTTAAAAATTGCTACAAGTAACACTATTATCAGTGCCTCCAATTGATATGTAATAGGAGGAATTCACTATTCTTCTATTTCAGAATATAGCTTCTATTGGGAGGATTTTTAGAAGAAAAAATATAAATTGTCAATCCACAGCTTGTTTTTAAAATATAATTCACAGTGGGGTTTGAAGCCTCCTAATTTGATTAATGTTGTATTTTAAATAATTGCTGATGTTTTTCTTCTCATCAGGTTGAGAATCTCTGCAATTTTATGAATGTTATTTGGCAAATTAAGAAAATAGGTCATTAAAATGCTGTTTTCAAAATGTATGATTTCATTGAAACTATATAAAACATGTTTTTATGTAAAAATAATAAAATATGAAAAAGTTGTGTTTTTATCTCTTGCACTTTTCCTTTTATAAATTAAATTCTGCATCCAGTGTAACAAGATGAACTGTAATAAATCATTTTAAGTCTTAAAAATATATCTTTCAATGTATAATTTTGATTACAAGAACCATTTATTGATTATTTTTAAAGATTGGCTCAGGTATTGTTTCAAATCTTAAAAACGTGCTTAAAATCTCATAAATTCCAAAATGCAAACTTGAAGCTTACTTTTTATTTTGTTCTCTCTCTCTTTCTCTCTGAAACCTATTTTATAATATTTTTCCTCAGCTTCCTGAACGCTGTGATAATATGCATACTTCTTTAAATTTAAATTAGCAAATGCTGAAAATAGCTTGTACAATTAATACCAATATACATAAATTTCAAAGAGGTTTTTATTTAAAATATTCTATTCTTCTTTTCATCTGGTTCCTCATATTCCATGACTGTGTGACAGTTTTTGGGGGATGTATTGGAATAAACATCTAATTACCTCAGAAAGGGAACTGGTGACAAATCAAAGTAAGAATATCACTACATTCCAACAGACAGAATCGACGAGTTTACTGGGGTCACGTGCAGGAATATATGTGAGGGATAATTTACAGGGAGGAATAATTCAAAGTTAGTTATATTAAGGAAAGTCTACTTAAGCACAGGTAACAGCACACGGAATGAATTCTGGAACCCTAAAGCTAGCTGAATAATTTGTAGGAAGCTCAAAAGGTAAGACAGTATTAACTCTTAGCAGTTTGTTTAATGTCAGTATCATTTGCAAGGAATTGTTTGGGGATATTTCTCAAACAGTTCTTGTTGCTTATATAAACTTGACTGCTCAACAGGGCTGTGTATATGGCCGGGTTCAGGGACTTTCTGAGGCTTATAAAGTGAATGTCCACCATGTAAATAAACTGATAAAAAAAAATAAAACCCATGTGATCATCTCATTAGATGCTGAAAAAGCATTCGACAAAATACAACACCCCTTCTTGATAAAGGTCTTGGGGAGATCAGGGATACAAGGAACATATGTAAATATAATAAAAGCAGTATACAGCAAATCGACAGCCAACATCAAATTAAATGGAGAGAAACCCAAAGTGATTTCACTAAAATCAGAAAAAAAGACAAGGCTGTCCACTTTATCCATATTTATTCCACATAGTTTTTGAAGTTCTAGCTTGAACAATAAGATAACAAAAGGAAATGAAGGGGATATAAATTGGAAAGGAAGAAGTCAAACTTTTGCTGTTTGCCAATGATATGACAGGATACATAATTAATCGCAAAAACTCTACCAGGGTACTCCTACCGCTGATAAATACCTTTAGAAATTTTGCAGGGTACAAGATCTATTCAAGAAAATTGCTAGCCCTCCTATATACAAATAATAAAGTAGTTAAGAAAGAAATCAGGGAAGCATCACACTTTCCAATACCACAAATAACAAAATATATATTAGGAAACATTAACCGAAGAAGTGAAAGAGCAGTTCAAGTTTAAGTTTTGAAGAAAGAAATTGAACAAGATACCAGAAAATGGAAAAATTTCCAATGTTCTTGGAATGGTAGGATTGACATAATAAAAATGGTAATCCTACCAAAAGCAACCTATAGAATCAATGCAATTCCCTTCAAAATACCAATACAATTCTTCATAGACCTTGAAGGAACAATACTCAACTTCATATGAAAAACAAAAATCCACTGCTTCTGGCCTACCTCTATTCATGTAGATACACACAGACAGACAGAAGAAAGAAAGACAAACAGACATATTCTCACACCAGAGATACATGGGCACAGACCCACTCACACTTAAAAAAATACATATAAATTAGAAAAGGAACAATACAAATATTAGCTGGCAAAAGGCAGAAACTCTTTAAAACTGGTTAGAAAGTCTGATTCTCCATGCATCAAAAAGGCATGCCTCCCCTCCCTAAAAAATCAAAAGGCTGTTTTGATTTATTCTGATTGTTTGTTTTCTAAGCAGATGAAATTAATTCTAATTTAAAAACAATCATAAAAGTATGGTTTAAGACAGTATTGTACAAAGATATTCCTGGCATACATTGATGTCTCAATTTGTTCCATATCTTAAAAAATATCCAACATCCACTGACTTCAAAGGAAGTATATACTTATATTAGCTCAGCAATGTTCACATAAATAAGCAATGACCCCATTCAGTTCTATAAAAAAGTCTACAAATAGCTTAGAGCATTTCATAATTTTTTTAAAAAGTTATGTATGTAAAATATATTGATATAAAGCATGCAAATATTAATGTCATTGAAATATTTTTCCTATTCACAAGTAAACAAAATAATGATTATAAAGTGGATAGACTCAAATGACTTTCTCTATTAGATGTTAATTATAGATGTCAAGAAATAATTAGTGTAATAAATGGAGTATTGCCCTTATTAAATATGGTCTTCCTTCTGAGCTAAAATAAATTTTCTTTTTAAAACAGTATGTTTTAGACTTTGATTTTCTTACTTTTGCATATTTAATTCATAAATAGAAAGTGAGGTATTTGCATCTTTCTCAGGCAATTAGTATAAGACAACAATGAGTATTGTGAAAAGCTCTTCAAATTATTGCCTGACCTATTCATTGACTGACTGATTTTTGTTTCTTTGACACAGGGTCTTACTGTGTAAACCAGATGAGCCTCAAACTCCTGGTAATGCTCACAAGGTTTTAATTAGTAGAATACACTTAGATTTTATTCAATCTATTTTAGTGCCAATTTTAAAAATAATGTTAAATGTTGAGCCGTAGAGCTTTCTAAATCCTTTTCTGTTCAAGTAAAAGATTACAAATACACAAGCACTGTAATAAAAAGTAGTAATCTATGAAATTTTTGCACTTAGCAAGGGCAGAGCCAGCCTTGGGTCACAGATTGTACATTCACAGTCCAGGCATTTTCTTCTCCACCTGGCGGGTGGTGTTGGCTTTACTCATTGTTCCAAGGAAAATCTCCACTAATTGACCTGTACACAGAAACGTCACTCTCAGAATCATTGTCTGTGGCGAATCCGTTACAAATAGGAGGATAAATTCAGTGCTTACTACAGAAGAGACATAAAATGTCAGACAATATCCAATTGTAAATGTAAGCATTCTATTCTTTGATAAATAAAGGTGTGTAGTTTTCTCTGTGTAACCCATTCTATAGCAATATAGAGTATACAGTTAACAAATAAAGTCACTATATATATATATATGAGAGATGTGTTAAATTCTTCCTGTGTGTTACATAGTTAGACATTATCTTCATTCATTCCTCATTCCAAACTTCTTGTGATGAAAAAAAAAAGGTGTGTGAGTTAGGCCATTTAATCAAAATAATTTGCCAAAGTTAACAGTCATAAAGAGGTTATACCATCTTAAAATATTTTAATAATAAGCACATTTTGCTTTAAGGACAAAACAAAACACAGTGGATAACATGGTAACTCTTTTAGAGTATGTAAGAAAGCACTACGGATTAATAAAACAAGATAAATGCATCTATACCTGGAAGGTGAAAAACATGAAAAAAATCATTCTAAAGACTTCCAAAATGAAAGTTCACATCAACAGACTGATCTATTGAGTCACAATAGAGAACTCCATGAATATAGCACTTCACCTAAAAGATAAGGGGTACTGTGAACAATTCTCAGAGCCCACCCTAATTGCTTATGTTCCTGTGTTTGAGTATATGAATGTGGGTGCCCACACAGCCACAAGAGGGCACTGGATCCCCTACCTAAAAGATGTGAATCAGACATGGGTATTGAGAGCTGTCCTAGAAAGGGGAAGGTAGTGCCTTTAAGAGTTGAGCCATCTCCGCAGCCTAAACTGACATTTATCAACTATGTCCATGACTTTAGAAGGTAATAAAAACGTTGAACAAGAATGAAGGGGTCTATGCCCTTTGAAAATTCTCAGCATTTGGGTTGACCAAGGAACCCAAGTTTCAGCCAGATATCTTACTGTTTACTATATTGTTGTAAAAGTATTTCACAGTTAATTTATATGCACAGTATTTAAGAAAAATGTCTTTACTGCCACAGATACTTTTCATGCTTCATATTAATGAATCTATCAAAGAAATAAATTGAGGAAGAGTATGAATATCAGATACAAGATAGAAAGAAAGGACACTTTACTTTTATACATTTTCAACCTTTTAAAAACAAATCCAGTACTTGTTCATGAAAATTTTCAAATATTATATTGCAAATAGAGATAAGTATAGAATTAGAATATCAAGATGTCAGAGAACAATTTTATATCATAATATGATAAACTTGTTCTTTGTAATATTCCCGAAGATGAATACATGAAGAGTAGTTAAAGTGAAAAATTGAAAGAACCATGTTAGAGAGAGAGAGAGAGAGAGAGAGAGAGAACAAAAACAGACAGAGGATATTAGAAAAGGGTCTGAAAATTTTTCATAACACCTGTGATATGCTAAGGCATGAAGCCGCATATATGCAAGAGCCTCAGAGAGTTGTTATCCTGGGATACTATTCCACCAGGACAGGAAGTAGAAAAGACACCTGAGAGAACAGGGATTTTGTTAAATAGTTCTCTAGAATGAAAGTCTTTTAAGGGGCATGTTATGCTCTAGGTACAATCGATATTCTATTTTTGCATGTGCCTACTGCCTGTCATTAATAATCTTTTGCGAGATAGAGTACAGGTGGTGCTTCATAACTCATTAATATGGAGTCTTCAATGACATGCCATTTGACAGTGGACCACAAGAAGATATAATGGCTTACCTCCATTCATACAACTCTGTTTTTGTGTCCCAATCGCATCACTTTAAGGATTTCAATTTCATCGATAAAATGAAAAGGAAAATTGACACTGGATGTACAGCAAATATTAAATATTAAATCTGACTGAATATAGGAGTTCACTCTTCCCAATTAAAACTGTCATTGTCATATTACCATTATCATTGCCTAATAAAACTTGCTAAAGTTGGGTGGTGGTGGCACATGCCCTAATTCCAGCACGCAGGAGGCAGAGACAGGCAGATCCTCTGTGAGTACAAGGATAGCATGGTCTACAGAATAAGTTCTAGAACAGGCTCCAAAGCTACAGAGAAATCCTGTCCCCAAAATCAAGCAAACAAACAAAAACTAAAAAAGCATACAAATAGTATCCATGACCATCCAGTTATTTATTTAGCATGTTTTTAGTATCATGGCATGTTTCTGAATATTAAAACTAAAACCAAACTTGGGCCAAAAGGGAACTTTCATTGACTCCAAATTTTGCTTGCCCTTGAAAATAGACTTACCCATATCTGCTAAAGATGTATTTCTTGCAAGCTCTTACACATTTATTAAACCAGACAGACTTCCTCCGGTTTTTGGCCTGCTATGTATGTGCTTATAAACAGACCTACAGATGGTTATGACAAGTTCTTGTTTGTGTGTGTCTGGGGGCATGCTGGGTGGCAAATTGCACTTTTGTTTTTCTCTAGTAGATTTCAATGAATTTTCTTCCTGTTTCATTTTTCTTCCTCCATGATGGGCATTTTATGGCTCTCAGTGTATAAATGTGAATTTCAAGTAGCCTGGCAAAAAATAAGATGCCATTTCTATAGTGTCGAGTGTTAATAAGTCTTGTAATTGGTTTTGGTTGCCAAATACATCAGTCAGTGAGAATAATGTCAATAATAGAAAAAGGTAATTCAGGAGGCTCCAATAAAAACTTGATAGGGTTAATTTTACTCTTAACTAAGAACACAGAGTTGACATGATGTGTCAATGGTGGCAGTGCACACTTGTGTGAATTAAAATGTTAAAGTGTGTCAACAATAAATATGTAGGAATTTCTCCGTGTATCCCTGTATGTAACTCTGTAGACCAGGCTGAATTCCAACTCAGAGAACATTCCACCTCTGCCAAACTGTACCAGGAAGCTTATAACTAACAGTAACTTCAGCCAGAAAAGGAAGTACTCTTAAGTCTGATAAATTAGAAAAAAAAAAACTTCTATTGGATACATTGAGAACAATGTATTCTCAACCATACATTTATTTTACAATTGTTACTAAATTAACAATACTAATAGCAATGAAAAACAAACCCAGACAAAGCTAATTCATCATGAATTGTTCATGTGTTGGAACTAGTTGTCTTTAAAATTGTTTTATTTTATTTTTACCTCCTCCCAACGAAATAAAAATAAAAATATTTTACTGGCAAACTCATTTCTTGTATTGTTCATTTTCCAGAACCTGGAATTTTCATGTAAATTATGCCAAAATGAACATAAAATAGATAAGTGCCATGGAACATTGTAATCAACTTAAGAAATAACAGACTGAAGATTTTAGTTTCAGGGACAATGCAGGGCATCTGAATTGAGAATATTCCTTTTCTGCAAACTCAGACCATTTTCTTAATGCACTTAATACACAAATACTGACTGAAAATCCATAACACTTACATACATGGCAATCCTTGGCAAACTATTACATTTTGAAATAGTGCAGGACACCTGCCTGGTTGCTATTTCTTTCTTTTCTGCTTTATGTAATAGACACTGAGGAAAGAAATCTGAGTTGTTGACAACAGAGGTGAAATTTGAGTATGTGTTTTCAGTTTACAACTCTATTATTTTACTCAATATACATAAATCCATCATGTGTTTCCATAAACTTGAATATATAAAACAGTGTAATTTTGAGGCATTGGCAATTTTTTTAAATATGATCATTTTATTTGTATGGATGACTTTCAGGCATATCAATGGTACACTTGCATGTCTGGTGTACATGAAACCCAGAAGATGCTGTCGATCTCTTGGAACAGAAGTTACCTTAGGTGTAACCTGCAATATGGTTGCTGGGGATTCAACCAAAAACCTTAAGAAGAACATCAAGTACCATTATTGCTGAGCCATCTCTGCTGCCAAAGCTTAGTAATTTCATATAAATATATAAGTATTTATAATAATATTAAATTATATAAATGTTAAACAATAAATATATAATATTAAAGAAATATAATATAATCATTTTAATCCAAGCTATGATAAAGACATTAGTCCTATCAACTTTAAAACTGATAAGCTTTAGTATGTCTTGGAAACTCACTGTAAATGATGTCTGAGACATTTGGATGTTATTCAAGTATTGTAAAAGATTCACCCTTAGAGTGAAAAAACTAATTCAGCTTATAAAGACAGTACTGTTAAAGTATAGGCTTTGTGTGAGAGAGAATTTACTCTTCTGATCTGTGTGTTGATCATCATAAACTTTGGTATCTCAGAAGAGCTTTCTATGGTTAACTTAGAAAATTTTATTGAAGACGAATTGCTGCCCTAGCAAACAGTTGAGCTACTATCAAGTTAGTTGACATAAAATTACATAATCAAGCCATTTTCAAAATGGTTTTGGAACTCACTGGAAAATACATTTTAAAAATAAATTGTTATTTTATAATATAACCATGAAGTAAATGGCTAAAATTCTAGGCAGTTTATAATTCAAAATCTCTTATGTGTTAGCCACCGATTACAAAATATTGGAAGAGATGCAGAAAAAAAAATCTCTGACGTTTAGACTACTTACTCTTGGTCAGAGCTTTGCTGAGCAAAGGCTATTAGGGATATGTATTTACAAATGAAACAAGCATCATTTAAAACTTAAATAACTATAAAGTACTATATTCCCAAACCCATGAATAATGGAATTGTAAACAGACTTCCAGGACACTTCAGTTCAGTGGTTCCTAACACATTTTGATGAGGCCAATCTCCTCTTCTTTGTTTCATTGGTCAGAGTACTAAGGCAGTACAAAGCGAAACAGGTTGATGAGCATTGTGGAAGTCTCTCTTGGGTAGTGTGTCTAAGCACTACAATGTTTAGTATGCCCAGTCCTCTTAGGAAAATGCAGGTGAAGCTGCACAAAGACAACAACCGAAACTTCATATCTCAAGTCCAAGTACCCTTAAAACGCAGAATCACCCCCAGGGTGGAATCATCAACTCACCTCAAAACGGGCAAAACTGATATCGCTGAAAGTTCTGTGCGATTGTTGCTGAGCCCTAATGTCTTCCTCAGAGAATGGGGTGAAAGGCGCAACATCAATGAACACAGGTGCCGGGAGTCAGACAGAAGGCTCACAAACAGACTCGTTTATTTAACAATGGGGAAAAAATTATATACCCTTCCAGCATCCAAGCGTTCTGATTCATTGACAGTTCGTATTTCATGCTTGTCTCTCATTGGCTAGGCACAATCAGGACCTCTGACAGCACCTGTTGCTAGGCACTTAGGAAACACCACTTGGTCGTTCCTTAATGGTCAGGCATAGTCCAGACCTCTGACAGAGCCAGGTAGAATCCAGGTTGGTTCATTTTGACCTAGTAGTCCTTAACTTCTTACATATCCACGTTTTCATTGATTATATAGGGCTCTCAGCAGGAACCAGAATTCTTTGCTTAGACCTCCAGGATTGGGGGGGGGTAGGCAGTAGTCTTTTGAGTTACAAATAAGCAGGCACATAACCTCCTGTGGAAGATTGCAAGAAGGATGCCTAAGAGCTATTAATACCTAAAAAATCACCTTGGTAGCTGGTCATTGATACTGGACATGAAGCAGTAGACATTTAAGGGAATAACGTTTAACAATACCACATCATCAATTAATGCATATGTGAGCATTCAGGAGGGATCTGACAGCTGTTTTACATTATGCCAAACTTTAAAACAAATGAGGAGCCAAAGGTCATAGCCTCTGCTCTTAATAAATCAATTCTTAGGTAGGTAACAAAAGTGAGAAAGGGGAGCATATACTTTACCCGTCCTGGGTTATTCCCTTCTGTTTGGAAGGAGGCTGATCCATGATTGGGCGTACATCTCCTACTAGGATTCATATTGTTGTTGTGGCAGCATACCCTCATACACAAGCATACACAAGCATACCCTCTTCCAAGGGATAACATGAGGGCTGGCAACTGCCATTGGAGGGAGATGGGATCTTTCCTCCTTTCTAGGGGCAGGGGTATGTGCCTTGGCAGAGATGCCCAGTGCTTTTAAGCTAAACTGAGCCCCTTATCATCAAACTGAGAAAGGTCATATTGAAGGCTAGATGAGGATCTCTCCTAGCCTCTGGTGACATAGTCCTGGCCAACATCTCCTTAAGAGCTCTGTTGGTTCTCTCCACAATAGCTTGTCTATGTGGATTATAGGTTATGCCAGTACTATGGGACTTATTTCAAGAGCCTAGAAAGTCATTGAATTATTGAGAGGAATAGGCAGAACCACACATGCAGACACATGGACACACATACACTTACAAATAATTAAAAATAAGATAACTATGTTAAAATGTAATAACATTCTATTTAATATATAAGTCACATCTATTATCATCTGTCTTTCTATCTCTATCAACTATCTTCTATCTCTCTATGTTCTATCATCTATCTTCTACCTATCATCTATCTATCTATCTGTCTTCTATTTATTTATCATCTATCTATTTATTTTACCTATCAGTCTGTCAATATATACTTAAGTTGCTTAGCCAAAGAAAAGTATGAAAGAGTCAAAAAATAAATAGAATTTGGAGCAAATAGCAGAATTTTGACAACAATAGTCCAGTTTTGACAACAACAGTTTCCAGATTTTTGTTTTCTTCTGTCCCACACCAGGTGACTCTTCTTATATGAGACAGAAACTCTGATTTTTTTTCTAGTAACATGCTTGGGTTTAGAGAAGGAGAGAGCCACACTCCAACTCTAAGGCCAGCTTTGATTTTTAATTGACTTGGGACCACAACTTTTCTTAGAATTAAAGAGGTATAAGTGTTTAGGTAGTGAGATCTAATATATGGCAGGTACCAGCGCTCAGTCCTCTGAGGTTTGTTGTAAACTGAAAAGGTCAGGGCGACATGAGGCTGGGAGTGAGGAGGGACTGCATGAGGCTGTATCTTTATTAGAAGTATAGGGAGCCCTGCTAAGATCTTGCTTTTTGGCAAGTGATTGTCAATTAGTTTGACCTTATATCCAAAGTGATAGTTTTTGATAAACTGTTCAGTTCAGTGATGTCCAGGAGTTTAGTCGGTCCTATATAATTAATCCCTAAAAGTAATTTCCGAAGGAAGAAGATGGACAGTGGTCCTTCTAGAAGCATGTCACCCATCAAGGGCTTCAGGATCACCCACATTGTCCCATGAATCAGAACACTTCTCACATCAGTTATACAGAAATAACATTTGATCTCTAAATCAATCTTATAATTCCTTCAAAACTAATCTGAAGGCTCAGAAAGATTTGTCTTTTGTTTACATTTTTAGTACAAATCTTAACACCATTGACTCTAAGGGGCTGCTGTCCCACATTCACTTTGTGAAGATGAAGCTGCTGAGGTAAGCATTTGTTCCCTACACAGCTGGTTCTATGGTTTCTCTATAAACCGACAAATGAAGAGCCACATGTACTTGATCATCTTACTTAGCCATTCAGTTCTTTCGGTGTCTGGCAGATAAGCTCAGGAAGGCAGATTGCAAGTGTGCATCGTGAGGTACACAGCTTGCTCTTTGTCCTCCAACAGGGCCAGCACATGGCACAGGTGACTGGCCTTGAGCCTGCAACTATAGCAGCACCAGGTAAAAAGCCCAAGCGCCAACAGCACCCAACTGAAGATCAGCCCCAGGTAGTCAAGGGCAAACACTGACAGCAGCAGCTTGAAGCTGTGGCCACTGCTGCATCCTCCACCAACTGTAGGGAATCAAAGGGAACCAGGAGCTGCGAGGACACACTGAAACAGCCAGGGGCAGCATCGCTCTGCAGGCCAGGCCTAAGAGTCCACTGTTCAGACTATCCACCTAAGTCCCAGTGAGCCCTACAGAAGCAACAGTGGGCTCAGACCCCCAGAGTGACCCAGAACTTATGCCCCAGGACCCCAACTTTACCAGCAACATGTTGTCATTCTTGGACAGGCTGCTGAAGCCCAAGGTGGGCTCCAGTTTACCCTCCAAAAACTTCTAGGAGGCTTGCAGGATCAGCTACACAGGGCCACAGACCTATCAGGATCACCTGGAGGGACAGGAGCACTGGGAGAAGCAGGCAGCTCAGATGATAGGCACACAACCCAGGAGAGGTCTGAGAGGGGTCCAGAGCCTTCACAGAAGACTACTTGTACATCAGGCTAAGGAAGCCTATTACCTCTATGCCCACACCTTAGAGTGTCGCCTACACCTAAGGCTTGAACAGCACCTGAGACATCAGTCAAGCAGGAAGCATACACCAGTCACAGCTAACACACCTCAGGCCTGGCAATGGCCTTTGGGCTCTTATCTTCTGTTCCAACATGCAGCTCACTTCTCCTTGCTGAGGTAAATATGGCACTCCCATAGGTGGCAGGTAACCTGGCCTGTTAGCAGCCCCCATGAAGGGGACAGCAGGAGATTGACAGTCAACAGGGGTGGAAAACTGTATCGAATCTTTATGTCTAGCAATTAATGGGGAAATTCTACTATTGTTTAGAACAAAGCCCACACTGTGTCCTCCTGACAAAGGATGGCATTTGGGAGCTGAGCCTTAGCTCTGCCTCCTAGTGGGTCAGTCCTTGTATTGAGATGACAGGTGAACCAAAACAGAAAAAAAAAAGTACCTTCCCAAAGAAATAAATGACAGACAATACAAAAGAAGGAAAGAATGAGGGTCTCAATGCTTACTTGCTTCAGGGACCAATTAGGTGTGGGTTTTCCTGTTTATGCTAGGAAAAACATTGGTTAATGAATAAAGCTGCTTTGGACCCATTGAAGCACATAATAGGTCTAGGCAAGAATTCCAAGCACACAGAGGAAGAGAGAGTAGGCAGAATCAATGAGACACCAATTAGCCACAGCGGGAGACAGATGTCAGATGCTGGATGGAACCTTACCAATAGACCACAACCACATGGTGATATGCTGATTAATAGAAATAAGTTAATTTAAGATATGAGAACTAAACAATAAGAAGCATGTAGGCCAAGCAGTCTTGTAATAATACAGCTTCTGTCTGATTATTTTGGGTCTTAGCAGTTGGGAAACACGCAGTCTCAGCCTACAGACCAAGGGGCCTTTTCAAAGAAGGAAAGGACGGGGGTCCCAGTGCTTATCTGCTGAAGGGACCAAAAGTCTTTTCACCAAAAATACACCATTTTGGGGACATTGTACAGCACCAAGACTGAGAAGAGGAATATGATGAGAAACTGTTCTGAGCAAAGCACAAAAATTAGAGCCACAATGAATAAAAGGACTCTAACAAGGCAAGCTCAAAACTTGATGTTCCTGTCCTAGCTGAAAGATGTTGCTGGGCCCTAATATCTTCCATGATGGAGGATGTGAAAAGGCACGAAATCAACAAACACAGGCACCAGGAGTCAGGTAGAAGGCTTACAGCAGACTCTTTTTTATTTAACAACAGAGGAAAACTTGTATACCGTCCCAGTACCCAGGTGTTGTGATCCATTTACAGTTGTCTTTTTGTGCTTGTTTCTCATTGACTAGGCATCATTAGGACCTCCGACAACACCTATTGATAGGCACTCAGGAAATACCACTTGGTTGCTCCTTATTGGTTACGCATGGTCTGGACCTCTGACAGTGGCAGGCAGGCTCCAGATTGGCTCCTTTTGGCCTCACAGGCATTAACTTCCTACATATGGACCCTTATTTATTTATTACATAGGACACTTAGTGAAAGCCAGAATTCTTTGCTTAGGCTTTGCTAACTCCACCTCAGAAGGTCTCAGCAACTGGACTGTGCCTGTCTTAGGTTGTCCTGCCAAACAAGCTCTTACTCATCATTGATGATCATTTCTCAAAGAGCATACATTCCTGGAGAGCTTACAAGATTGAGAGGATTAGGCAGTAGCCTTTTGAATTACACATAACTATGCATGTATAACCTCCTGTGGAGAGCTTTAAAGAGGATGCTTAAGTACCATTACCATTATCTTACAGTTTTAAAGCATTATTATGACTATATATAATTTCTGCTAACTTCATATTTCATTCAAACTATGAGTTTGAGGGTTAAGACATATCAGCTATTACACAATTATTTTGATTTTAATTTTTTGAGCATGAGAAATATCACGTAGATTTTAGATAATAACAAATGGTATATGAAAATAATGCAAATATTTAAATTATTTCCATGCGTAACATAGGTTTTAGTGCTGAGAAGATTCTAAAAAGACTAAATGCTTGAAAGCAATGTTATACCTTATGAAAAGTAAGAAACTGACATGGTTCAGCATTGCTTTATAAGCAGAATTTTCTATTTTACTTACACATACTTTATCATTGGATTACTTTCAGCTTGAGGATTGATCATGTTAGTCAGCGTGAAAAAGAAAACAAAAACAAAAAACACTTTGAATCTCCAGGCATTGTTTCTATTCAATTAAATAGTTTCTATTTTAATTTAGGTTGAAAGCATTCTTTTTAGTCATTTTTCTTCAGTTTGATTCTAAAGAAATTCCTGAGAAATCAAGCTAGGAAGTTTTTCTTTGTTTATGATGATCAAGACCCTCTAGAACAGCTGAAGAAGGCACATATGAACTCAAAGACACTGAAGCAACAAAAACAAATCTGGCATGTGCCTACCCTGTGTCTTCTGGTAATATATTATAGGTTTCAGTTAGTATAGTCGCAGGACTACTGGATGTATGAAGAGTGGGTCTCTGATTCTTGTACATTCTCGTGGGTTCTTTTCTGTCTGTAGGTTTACCTTTTCCAACTGTAATGTGGTGGTTTTCATTTTATTTTTTATATCTTTGGTTGTTATCTCTTAGAAGCCTGTTCTTTTCTAATGAAAGACAGAAAGAGATTCTGGAGGTGAGGTGACTAGGAGAAATACATCAAAGAGAAACTATAATCAAGATATAGTTTATGAAAAAACAATCTCTCTCCAATAAATGAAAAATGAAAAAATCCTCTAGAGAAGAGTTACAATAATCTATGTAAACTTTCTTTCTTAAAGAAAAAGGACATAATTCCTAACAATTAAATATTAGCATCAGAGTAAACTCCTTCCAAGTGTGCATAAGAGGAAGAAAAACAGTGTAAATTGATTAGCAGTGGTAATATCCACTGCTTCTTCATCTTTGTGACCAAGATAAATATCCACAATAATAAGCAGTTGTAACAATTTCTTTCTTTGCTAGGATGTAATGAGAGTAAATTTTGTTTTTGTTGCTATTTTCTTGTCTCAAATCAACACACAATAGTATCAGAAACATTACTGGCAAGAAAAATCTAAGAACTAATGTCAGACTTACGTAGTTTTGCTTTATGTGTGAAGGACATTACAAAAATCAAGTAAATGCCCACCATCAGTCAAAAATATTATACCAGTGTTGATTCGTTGATTGTACAAAAGAAACAGAAGTAATATAAAACATTTATTAGGAAAACATTATGTGGGTTAAATGGAGAATAGTATAATCATCTCTAATTTTGTTATATCTATATCATTATGGTTTGATGGTTGTTTTACTTATCTGTTTATGCTTTCTAAAGAGACAGAGAAAAATTTCAGAATATTAGAATGAAAAAACTTTTTTAAAAAAGAGATATTTATTGATTTAAATAAAGTCTACACTCAAGTCAATAATACCATAGTAATATTAATATTATATTCTTTGAAATTTTATGACAGACATATGTGATGCCAGTATTAGTTGCACAGATAAAGTGGTTTTGAAAATTTTAGTTAATTTAAATTCATTTCAAAGAAAAGCTCTATTAATTTTTTATTGAAAGTGCATTCTATCCATGTAATTTTGGTACTTGTCTCTTAAAGTTAACCAAATGAATATCTTATTTGTTTAAAAATCTTCAGAATAATTTACAAAAGACAATCTTTTTCTCAATAAAATCCTTAATCTATAGAATTGTTGAGAAAATAAATAATAGTGGACACCAGTGAACTACATCATATATAGTGAAATTAGTATAGTGAAATATATAGTGAAATTACTAAACTCATAAAACATAAAATCCTCATAGCAGTTACGATGGAATAGTAAGTCAATCATAGAGAGAATAATCTAAAAGGCCCCAATTTCATCAAAATTTGGAAAATAATGTCTATAATTGGTCAACAACCATAAAGTGACATTACATAAAGCAAGTAAATGCCCACCATCAGTTGAAAATATTATACCAGTGTTGACTCGCTGATTCTATAAAAGAAACAGAAGTAATATAAAACATTTATTAGGAAAACATTATATGGGTTAAATGGAGACTATTATAATCATCTCTACTTTTGATATATCTATATCATTATGGTTTGATGGTTCTTTTACTTATATGTTTATGTTTTCTAAAGAGAAATTTTTCATAATTATGGATGCAATATATTTAGAGAGGCAAGAATCCTAGAGAAAAATACCTTCCAAAATCCAATTAAAGAAAAATGAGATTTGAAAGAATCCCAAATTTTCAAAAAAAAGAACAAAACTAAGCAAATAAAGTGAAAATATGAAAATAGGATAAACAGTTATGTGGTGAACTATTAATAATGTGAACACTAAACAATGTATGGAAGTTTCTATGAATCTGTATTGTTTGTTCTAGAAGGTTGGACAGAATAAACTGCTGATTTAACAGCTGAAACATCTAGAAAAATATAAGAATATTTCAGGAAGTAGATAGTTCATTAACTTCCATGTAATTTGTAGTTTAGAAGAAAAACAATAATTTTTAATATGTAATTTACTTATTGGTATCAGTCTAGTGATAGTTGACTTCCAAGCCCCAGTTGATAAAACTACAACAAAATTCCTGCACTTAAACCTCAGTGAACATCTTAGGATAGGAGCAAAAAATATTGTTAGAGCCAAAAGACCAAAGGATCTGATGTGACATCATCTAGTTTGGAAATGGTAGGTAAACTTCACCCATGGCATCTCAATGATATGGCTGCCTAAGTAATAACTAACAAAGTACACCAATATCCAGGCTAACATGTGTGGGAGAAATCAACACATAGATAAAGAACTAAGGGAAACTTAAGAATCCTAACAAAGGAGAAACAGCCTTCCCCAGGCGTGAACCACATAATATGTTTTACAGTAAAAGTGGCCAACCTTGAAATCATATACATGCAAATAACAATAAATAGACTGCCTATATTATATCTCTATCATTATATATTAATAATTTAGATATAATTATAATATACATATAACTGTGAGAGAAAAACTAGATGATTTCAAGAGGGAGTACAGTGGGAGGTAACATGAGAAACATTGGAAATAGGAAAGGGAAGGGGAGAAGCGATGTATTTATATTTCATAGAAATATAATTAAAATTTAATTTTGTTAATGACATCATAATCCAAAATACTTTGGGGAGGTAGTACTCTTCAGGTGAATTATCTTTTAGATAATATTCAATATCCATTCATGTCTTTAATCTTCCTTTACTTCCAGTTTATTTATTTGAGTGTGTGTTGTAGTGCTTCACTCACAAGAATGCATTCACGAGTGGATTAGCCTAAGCACAACAATGCAAAGACCAGAACAGGACTTCAGGTGTCTTACTCTATCACATTTCATATTTTTGTCTTGAAGCAGAGTCTCTCAGTAAACAGGAAGCTCTCCACTTTGTAGTATGTCTGTCAAGTAAGCTCTTAGAACTCTCCAGTCTCTATGCCTCCGTGCTGATGGTACTGATATGTGCAACCGTCCTCATGCTTTGATTGAGATACTCATGTCTGAACAGCAAGGACTCTTGCTCACTGAGCCATCTCTTAAGCAACTTTAATAATCTCAAAAACTACTACATATAATCCTATTAAAGTTTGCTCACACACAAATAAAATTAACCACCTTTGCATTGACAAGAAGATAGATATCTAGGATTATGACTGTAACATGAAATACAGCTATTACTGCATTTTGGTATTTAAATTTAACATAAATCTTTGTTTATTGCACCTTCAATTTTTATGATACCTGATTGAGTTTAGTTTTTAAGTATTATTCCAAAGGCTGAGGAAGATAAGTTCTCATTTAAAAACCATGGAAAATACATTAGTTTATTTGCTTTTATTCGTGAGAACAATAGTATCGGGCCTGATATTTTGTTTTCAAATAAATTATGCCTCGTCAAAATTTACATACTGTTGCCCCAATATTTCAGAACATCATTACATTTTAGGATAATTCATTTAAAAAGAACACTGAGTAAATAACATTAATTGAATCTACTGTGTACTCACAAAAAGCAACACTAGATGTCGAATATTAGAGTGAAGGAACACTATATGTCAAAACAATGATAATTATGTCTGCACAAACCAAGAGATGCTGAACACATTGTTACCTTGATCTTACACTTGCCACTGATAGAACTATGAGAACATCAATTTGTTTGAACCATAATGTGTATAATACCTCAGACCAGGTACACATGAAACCCTTGGACTTATCTATATTTATGACCTATAGTTAAAAGTTACCTTATATTTTGTTTATTGTGTAACAATAATTATCCTTTGTATTGTATTATCTATCAAACTCAAGTATGGGGTGAGTACAATTGAATGTATATATANTAAAAACAAATACAGACACATTTGTTTCAAAATAATAAATGACCCAGTAAACATCTGTGAATCTTTGATGCTTAAATTATAACTAGAATTAAAATCACACATTCTCTCAAAGCTGCTTAACAGGAACTATAGAGCAACATGCATGCGGAAACATTTGATACACATTCAATAGGACCGGTGCCATATTATAGAGGTCAGAAAATACATCTCTGGACTCTAAGCACCAAAACAGTGCTGGGAAACTCTGTGGGAGTACAGGTTAAATATGAGCATGTGTAAAGGAATAGCATCTTTCATAAAATATGTGCAGAATGATGAATTAAATTTCAGATGGGTTCCTGAAGCCAAAAACATCAAAATTCCATAATTTGTGACAAAAAAGTAGGTTTATATCTGATAATTTGTAAAAGCCATTAGTCGGCCATAATATTCTGGCAGACAGGCTGTTGATATTAAAAGTAGGTGCATTTGAAGCATTTCAGTCCTGCTGAAAATAAAATCCAAATGATGTGTGCTTTATACACAAATAATTACTTCATCGCCTGCAAGGAAATTAAAGTAGATTATACTAATTTTCTCTTCACCACCTGTGCATTCTTCAGGATGCACAGGTCATTGCATGTCTGCTCTTCTCACTTGTCCACTGAAACTACCACTTGTTTAAAGATCCCCAAGACAAGAATGGGATGTTTCCTCCAGATGATAGCTCTCAACATAAACCTACATGTCTTACACTGTATGGGCAGTTCAACTGACAGATTTAATACTGTGAGCATCAGGTGTGAAAATTCATTTGCTAGTTTTTAAGATGAATTTGCCCTCAAATTCACACCATGAATACGGATTTTCATATTTTGATTTAATTGAAAAGAAGCAATAAAAGAAACCTATTTCTTTTTCATTACTCCAAAGCAAAATGAAAGCCTACTATGTAGAGACAAATAATCTTCTGCTGTGACTATTACATTGCTATTGCTTTAAAATAGACACATTAAAATGGAAACATGGGATTAAAATTGCATTGATTTTGGTATGGGAAGGGAATTTTAATGTTTTACTGTGTTGGCTACTTGAGACAGGGTTCCATGTATTCAATGGTAGCTACAATGAGCCTTGAACTACTGCTTCTCCTGCCTCCACATTCCAAGTATTTGGGTTACTGGTAAAACTGTCATACTTAAAATTGCATTCTAATTCAGATCTGCTTGTTGGGCTATCTAGAGACCACCACAGACCATCTTAATGAATGTTATTTTTTTTAAAAAAGCCTATGAACAGAGAAGTGTTGGTGCTATGTGGCTTTAATTTAAATACTCAGGAGTCTGTTGACAGGTGATAATGAGGTACAGGCTAGCCTGGGCTACCCACACATTCTAGGTAACACTGGCTATAGAGTAAGACTTAACACACAAAAAAGTTAGTGAACAACTCAAATAAAATAAACCTGTTTGTTTAAGAATGTTGTTATATCTTCACATATAGATACATCATTTTGGTGGAAGTATACACTTAAAAAAAGCAATGAAAAAGTTATAGTTTTGCTTTCAGCAATATAATTTTTATGCATTTTGGAATAAATTATTAGTGAGAAAGCTTATGTTTAGGTTAGGAAAGAATAGAGAAGAATCCTAATACAGCTTTTCACATTTAATTATCTGAATTTTGCTCATATGATCATTGATAAATATAAGGTTTATTTAAAGTATCAAATTTTTCAACCAAATTCTTCATCTTCTTACATAATGATTCAATTGTGGCCTGGTTAATAACTATGTAGATAGATCACGAGCCTCTTCCTTCTTATTTGGTTAATAAATTTCTGAGCAATTTATATTTGGTGAATTATATACATTTCTTTCAGATCTACAGAGAAGTGATTAGTGAAATACCACATTGGTAGAGAAAAAAAGATACAGCTTTCAAACTGTAAAATGAAACCTCATCTTAGATTATTTATGCAGTGAAAAGTAAATACACATACCTCTTCATGTACCATGCTTTCAGTTTTTATATTTTACTTGAATAGTTAGCTTTCTGTGCAGAATAATCATTGAAAGACCATCTGTTACCATGTACTGAGGCAGACCTCAGAATCAGCTCTACTAGAGCACATTGCCTTCCAGAGCATCCAGGGAAAATCATATTCTCTGTTAAGGCAATTATTTCCAAGCTTTGCACTCATTCAGAACAACGATAGGGGCACTGTCTACTTCAAATTTCCATACATAAAAAAATGACAATTATAAGGAACTTTCACTACAACCTTTCTGAGTTCTCACTTATTAATGTGTTAAAAGAAATTGAGATGTTTGTTATTTCACAAAATTTGAAGGGAAAATTTATACAGGTACTATTTCTTTAAGTTTGTTGCCTTGGAGAGAAAACAGCTGATATTGCATCTATGATTTTATGACCTAAGTTAGACCAAGACAGAAGGGACAAAACAAAATATAAGCAAAGTGCTAAAAATAAGATCGACAAAGAATCTTTGCATTTTTTCTGAATGATAATGGCACAGAAAAAAATGTTCTCATGTACAACCTACAATATAAATTTTGTTTTAGATTCCCAGCAATAGCTGTGAAGAACAAATCTACATCACTAATGTCAGGTTTCAACTTCATCATACAATTCTGTGTTCCCTTCTCAGGGATTCTGTGTCCTGTCCTGATTGCTACTTAAGCTGGCATCAGATTTTTATTATTTATTTATTAACACTGATTTTTATTATTTCAAATAATCTGGATCAAAAAGACCTCAAAATTATGACCTATTCTATAAATATGTCAGTTTCTTCTTGCAAAGTTCTCAAATTAATATCTTTAAAAATTATGATTGTTTTTAAAGCAAATTGTGTTTAATTACTACTGAATCACCTACTTAAATCTTGAAAACCAGTTATGGTTTTATACATCCTTGGATTATTTTGATTGTGCATTTATGTATGCAGTTTTATATGATTTTTCTGAGTTGGTGTAAACAGAGATTGCGTGTTCGTTTCCCAGCTGCCAAGACCCAAATAATCACACAGAAGCTATATTGATTGCAACACTGTTTGGCCAATGACTCAGTCATATTTCTACCTAGTTCTTACATTTTAACCCATTTCTATTCATCTGTATATCTCCATGAGGCTGTGACCTACTGGTAAAGTTCTGGCATCTGTCTCCTTAGGCCTCTACATCATGTTTCTTTGGCTCCACCTACCTCTTTCTATAACTTTGTTCAGATTTCCCACCTGGCTTTATTCTACCCTGCTATGGACCAAAGCAACTTCGTTATTAACAAATGGTAATAGAACATATTAATTCTACACAGAGGGGAATCCCACATTAAGTTGGAATTAATATATTTTAAATACTGTGTGCATATAATAATTTTGACTTAAAATACTTCTTGTCTGCTATTAATAACAGTAGCCCAAGCCTTGTTTACTTAAAGTACATGGAACATCTTCTTTCTATACTATCAAATGTGTTTCTTTGAATATAGCACGTCTTTAAAGTTTATTCAATTGTGTTGTGCTCTTTTTAGTGAGTCATGCCAATCTCTGTCTTTTGATTAGTTTTTACTCCACTTATATGGATGTTGTTGTGGATAAGGTCAATATCTTTTACTCTTGTATGGATTTCCTATATGTCTTATAAGAATTTTAATGTATTTCCTGATTAATTGTATGTGTAAAATGCAATTTCTATCATACACTATAATATTGTTGCTTTTGTTAGATTATAAATTTAATTTCTTAGTAGCTATTATTGTGATTAGAATTATCATCTAGTTCTTTTTAAAAGTTCAATTCTTACCTCATACATTACAATTACACAGCAGTTTCCCTCCCTCTACTCCCACCCCCTCTCCTATCATATTTCTTCCACAGATCAGTTCTTCAATCTCACCCGTTTCCCGCAGGATAGAGAATGAATGAATGAATGAATGAAATTAGGAAGAAAGGAGAAAAGAAAGAGAGAGAGGGGGAGGGAGGGAAGGAAGGAAGAAAAAAGGAAGAGAGGAGAAATAAAGAATGAACAAACCTCCCAGGAATATCATGGCATGACAAGATATAATAAGACTGGGAACAAAGCCTCATATCATGGCTGGACCTGGCAACCAAGTAGGGGAGAAAGGGTCTCAAATTCAAACAAGAGAGTTAGAGACACCCCATCCTGTTTGTGGAGGTCCCAAAAGAACACCCAGCTATACAACCATAACATATATGCAAAGGACATGGCTCAGACTCATATGGTGTTCATCTTGTTACTTCAGTCTCTGTTAGCTCCTATGCTCCCTGCTAAGTTGATTCTGTAGGCCGTGTTCTCCTGGTGTCCTCGACCTCTCTGGCTTTTATAAAACTTCCTCCCTGTCTTCTTTGGCGTTCCCTGGTTCCCTGGCTCTGCCCTTTGTCTGTTGTCCTCTGCATCTGTTCCCATGGGCTGTTTGCTGGATGACGTCTCTCTGGGGACAATTGAGTTAGGCACCAACCAATGAGTGCAGCAAAAATCATTAGGAATCATTTCACTGACTTTTTTTTTTTTATCTTCCAGTCCTGTTTGGTTCTACCCTTGGTATCTGGACTGTCCTGTCTCTGCATCTAGTTGTTATAAAAATCACTTAATTCTGAGATTACCTATTTCCTGCCTGTTCCTTTATGTAATATGATTATGGTCAATGTTTCTTCCTGCATTACAAGCCTTTCAACGTAACTCTGTTACAAGAAAAATGTTAGAAGCATTACATATTTATATTTTAACTTATTTATATAATATATTTATCAACCATCTTGCCTCAGGCACATTTATTTTTATCAGATAGAATTTAAAGTAAGCTTACTGTGGAAATATCCTAGCATCAGCATCTCTCTATCTTTTAAAAGGAATGTCATAATTCTTTATATTTGTCTTTTGAGAAATGCTATTTTATGTAGTCCAAGCTTCACTATGAATGTACATATATGTACTTAGCAAGTATCTCTGTCTTCATTCAGTATTCTGCATTCTCTTATTGTTATTTTTCAAAATTATTACTTTCAACTGACCTACCTTCAATTTTTCTCAATCTTCAGATTACTCAGATCTCAGATTACTTTAACAAACCATCAAATATTTCATTATTATATTTCTCATCCCCAAAACATCTAGATATTCTTTTTCTTCCTTTAAATGAATTCTTCATTAACTTCATTGTGAATAATTTCTCTTGAATGGGACATCAACCTTATGTTCTCTTTTACTTGTTTGCCATGGTTTCCTTTCCCTGTTTAATAATTTTATAACAGCCAACGTAGATTATATTTCTATTACATACAACAGTTTTCTTCCTGCAGAGGGTTCCCTGGGCAGTCAGACTGCTACTGTGAACATTTACTGTGCATGTCTATGTTCTGGAATAGTGTTTTAACCAGGCAAGGGTGTGTTATTTTTGTTTATGCTGCATTTCTAATGATGTATTGATGTGCATTTAATTATGAAAAGGTGTGTTGCATCTGTTTTACCTTGCCTACCTAAGACACCTGAATGCTCTAGTAAAGAGCTGATTATCCAATAGCTAGACAGAGGAAGGGATAGGTGGGACTGCCAGGCACAGAGAATGAATGGGGAGAGAAATTGAGGCTCAGGAGGAATGAGAGAAGAAGGAGGGTGACAATGAGAGAGATACACAGGACAAGAAGCCAGGAAGACACCAGCCAGCCAAACATAAAGAAGCAGTGAAAGCAATAAATACAAAAAGAAAGAAGGTAAAATGCTCCGTGACAAGACATAGATGAACAGAAATAGGCTAAGTTAAAAGAGCTCACCATAAAAAAGCTAAACTAGGCTGAGCATTCAAAACTAATAAGAATTCTCTGTATCATAATTTGGGAGCTGTTTCCCAAATAAAAATCCTTGTACATGTTTATGTCCTATTCCTATGTCTGATAAACTTCTGTTGGAAAATGGACTTGTTTTATAATATGATAAGGCTACACTGTGATTCCCTCACAAGGAACACTGTCACTGACGTATGTTATGTGGCTACTGTCTGTTTGTTTGAAGGCTTTACTGGATTGTGTCTAGACTGTGTTTTTTTGGCATCAGTAGACAGAGAAGTTTCTGTGTATTTTATGTTCAATTCCACTGAAGGCTTAGGAAATATTCCTCTTATTTCTTCAGCTAAGGTTTTTAATCCTCTGTTGCGGGACTCTATATGTGTGCTTACACAAACCCATAATGCTCAGGGTTAGGTTACAACCCCTTCCCCAGCCTTTAGTTCGTATGTTTATAAATCTTCAACATCAACAAGAAATAAGCCATATATTCATAATTACTTAGCAGGAGTGAGTAAAACTATGAAACTATGAATGTTTTTAATATCCTTATAGATTCCTATTAATACCAAAAGTTTTTTTAAGTCCCTACTAATTTGTCTCTCCATACTTTTAACACTTGTCTTCTTTGAAGATGTTTTTGTTCTTTTTTTGTCAAAACTTTATTTTCTTCTACTTTTTTCACTAGGTCAGACAGCTCACTTGCTATCAATCTTTGTTTAATAGTTTTGAGAATATAATAATGGCAAGTTTTTCTTCACTATGAAATATTTCAGTCTGAGAAAATGAAAGGAGCTGTGAGAAGGTATTTCCTCTAAGATAGAAGTATTTTTTTTCCAGTGACATAATTCTAAATCAAAAATTTCTCCACATGTTCTTGCTTAGAAAACTCACATGTCAAATTTTGGTACTATTTTGAAAGTACTGGCTAATGGGTGTATGCCTTTAGTGTCAGCCTTTATCAACACTGGTCCTCTTTTAGAAGCCACTCTGCAATACATTCGTAGGATGAACTGTAAACATGAACCAAAACTAAAATATCATCCCATAAATTATTTCCAAAAGAAGGTTGCTCATAGTAACACAAATGTAGTACAAGCAAATATAATTATCTATAAATGGACATCTCTACAGGCTATCAATATAGCTCAGAGCATATTAAATCATGTCACCAACCCTGACAACCTGAGCTCACTAATTATGACTGGCATAATAAAAAGGGAGACTATCCTCCCACGTGTTTCATTTTGACCTCCACACATATATCATGGTCTACACAAGTGTTTGCACAGGCATGTGTGTACATGTACACACACACAAATAAGGGGTAAAATGCTATTCTTGAAAACATTATCAAGTTAAGAACACTCTCTATGAATTTGAATGCAGACCTCCAAGCTATCCCACTAGTATGGGCGAAATAGCCACAGCGTGACTGAAAAGCTTAAGTGGGTTTTCCTAAATCCTCCCCACAATTGCTCAAATTCTGAACATCAGCTGACCGTTCTCTTCCTGATGGCAAAGATGCTGCGTTTTGGGCTGTGCACAGTAAAGACAACTGAAATTTATCAGTTGTGCTATCAAAGTGCATTTCAGCCAAATTTGTGTGAATTTATGCAATGAAACATTGTTGACATAAAACCTCAGAGGTGCAATTTCTTTTCCTGAATCTTATGTGCTTTGTCTTATAATTGATGAGAGGAAGAATAAAATGTAATACTTATCCTAAATATGGGATAGAGGCAGAAGGAGATGGCATTTGTTCTAGAAACATCTGAGCTTCAGGGTTCTAGATTATGATTCATCTTGTCACCCACATATAGGAATAATGTGTTAGTTTGGTTTCTGCTCTTGCATGAAAATACCTGAGGCTAGACACTCAAAAACCACAGTGCTGGCATCTGCATGTCTCTGGTGAGGATTTAAAGTCTCAGTTCTACCAGAATTTTCTAGTAGACATTTAAATTATTCAATCTTAGTGATGAATTCAAATTTTAAACCATTTTACTTAAAAATTAAAATTGATTCAGTAAATCTGGGCTTCTCTTCACAGATGGCTCTACCTCTTTGGGGCATTTTAAAAGTAATGGAGAGGGGGCATTGGTGGTAATTTAAATGACAGGAGCCTATTGGCATTCTGTGCATTTGGCAATGATGCTAAACTTTCTGTTTATGGTAAATGAGTCCAAAAGTTTTAAGAATATTCTTTTATTAGTATGACTTTGGAATTAAATTAAAAGATACATATATAAAGTCTTGCTTGTATCTATTTGAGAATACTAAAATATCCAAGGAGGAATTATAATCAAAAACATTATTGAAAGGCATAATTTATACAAAAAAAAGATTCTAGGAGATAAGTTACAAAACAAATTTAAAAAAGAGTTTGTTTTTCTATGACAATTAAAGAAAAGTTATTTCCATCAACACAGAAATATCAGCTCTGAAGTACCACACATATACTTTATTTGCATCTGCTATCTAGTTTGCACTTCACATGTAACTGTCCACAGATGCCAGCTTTCATTTCCTTCTATAAGCCTTCTCATGAAATCAGGCTCCAAACATGGATTAAGTGTATATGCCTGTTTACAGTCATATTATATTATTATCACTTGGTCTCCTTTTAATTATTTTTATTAATTAACTAGAGTCTTAATTCTGCATTGAATTATTATTTTAATTGCATCTATAATTACTCTTTATAATGACTGAATGACTCTTTACTATGTAACTAGGATATTGTAATTCATCACTACAGGAAAGAAGATAGTGACACCTGCATAAGCAGTGACCACTTTAGTAGGTGAAGCATAGATTTAGTATACTTAATGGTCATTTGAAATCTCTTTGTGTTCTCAATGCCCCGACCTCAACCTTTATCATCCTAAACAATCCACGCAGTTTGCCCTTCTCATTTCTGAACTGGTTGATTTCTCTCATCATCCAGACCATTCCTTCAGTATGAAGTGTCCACCCCTCTCTCAGTTGCATAGTTAACTTTTCTCTTTCTTTCATCACGCTGGTTGCTTTTATAATGAAGCCTTTTCAGCTCTTTCTTTGGGCTCTCTTTTTAAATTTTCATTGATAATATTTTATATTCATTCATTTCTTTAGTAATCCACCCAAAGCCTGTATTTCAATGACACTCTAAGTTCCTGTTATATAAAAGTTTGTAAACTTATTTAATTAATTATTAGTTCATTCAAATATTCCAAACTTTTCAGTGAATAATATGCAATAGGGTTCAATTAAATTTAACTAAATGTCCCTGCAAATGAAAAATGCAAGTCAAAATATACCCCAAAGGAAGCATATCATTCTAGATATTTTCTTTTTGAGTAACCAAGACTAGAATTGAATTCAATTCATACTACTGCCTACAGACTTCTGGGATTACAGAAATATAAACCATGCTTATTAATTTGAGACATCTATTCATTAAATGTTAATTATATGGCTAATGTAATGTTTGAATATGGTACTTCCTCTAGTTCAAGCTAAATTTAATCCCCATTGGGAAGCCTTATGAGAACAGAAGCTTAATCTTCCTCTGGTGTTTAGATTTAGGACTACTAAGAAATGATTAGAATAAAAGTTATTAGGTATAGCTTCATGGTTGAATCCCTGTGACTGTTTATAGCAAGGAGAGAGGTCACACCTGTCAGAAAACCAGGCAGATCTTCTCTTCTCTCTCTCTTCCCACAGAGAAAATCCCTCAGTCTCATCCTTAACACTACAACAGAAGACCAATTGCAGCCTGCATTCTCCTGTCCACATCTCCTGTGGATGCCACAGACCATCCTTTCCAAATATCCCTATACCATTCATCACTTAATCCTAGCCTCCAACACCAGCAGGCATTCCCTGTGGACATACCACTCAGCAAGTTAGTAACACAGGCAACACAAAGACGTCACGTTCTCTAAAGATCCAGAGAGGAAACAGAAAAGAAGAAACAAAACACCTACTCAACAAAGAAACACAGAAATCAGCACTTAAGTTATAATCATCCCAGACCCAGATGCCTAGATATCAGTATCATAAAACAGTAAGAGCCTGGGCAATATGTCTCTACTAGAGTCCAGCTTTTCTGCCACAGCAGTTCCTGAATATTCCAAGATAGCTGAGGCCCAGGAAAAGACCCCAAAACCAAGATGATAGAGGTTTTTAAAGGGTAAATGAATAATCACTTAAAGAAACCCAGGGGAAAAAAAAAAACTATTAAACTATTTTTGGAAAATGAGTAAATCCCTTCAAGAAAGCAAAAACAGTTTAAGGAAACAAATAAAATAATTCAAAACCTGAAAATAGAAACAAAAGCAATAAAGAAAATAAAAACTGAGTGAATTCTGAAAATGAAAATTTTAGGAATTTAAACAGGGAGTACAGATGCAACCTTCACCAGCAGAAAACAAGAGACGAAAGAGAGATTCTCATGTACTGATATGATAGAAGAAATGGATACATCACTCAGCAAACAAACAAACAAACAAACAAACAAACAAAAAAGATGTCAAATCTAAAAACTCCGGACACAAATATCCAGGAAAACTGGGACAGTATGAGAAGACCAAACTTAAGACTATTATAGAAATATATTATATAAGTATATTATATATTATATTATAGAAGTGAAGGAATCCCAGCTCAAAGGCCTAGAAAAATATTTTTATTGATATTTATTGAGCTCTACATTTTCCTCTGCTCCCCTCTCTGCCTCTTTCCCTTCCCCTTCACTCCTCCCCCAAGGTCCCCATGCTCCCAATTTACTCAGGAGATCTGTCTTTTTCTACTTTCTACTTCCCATGTAGATTAGATCTATGTAAGTTTCTCTTTGTGTCCTCATTGTTTTCTAGGTTCTCTGGGATTGTGTTTTGTAGGCTGGTTTTCTTTGCTTTATGTTTAAAAACCATCTATGAGTGAGTACATGTGATAATTGTCTCCAGAAAATATCTTAACAAGATCAAAGAAGAGATAACTCCACTACTCCTCAAATCATTTCACAAAATAAAGATAAAAGGAACTATCCAAAGAATTTTATGGCATTAGTTACCCTGATACCATAATCACATACTCAACAAAGAAAGAAAATTAAGGACCAATTTACCTTATAACCAAAAATAGTCAATAGAAGACTTGCAAACCAAATCCAAAAGCACATCAAAAAGTTTATCTACTATGATTAAATAGGTTTCACTCCAGAGATGCAGGAATGGTAATATATGAAAATGAGTAAATGTAATCAACCATGTAAACAAACTGGAAGTAAAATAACTACATGGTCATCTCATTGGATGTAGAAAAAGACTGACAAAATCCTACATCTCTTCATGATGAAAGATTAGAGATAAATGGGACATAGCTAAACATAAAAAAGGAATTTACAGCAAGCCTATAGCCTACATCAAATTAAATGTAGAGAAACTAAAAATAAATTCTATTGACACCAAAAACTGATTCTCCACTCTATCCATACCTATTCACTATAGTACTTGAAATATTAGCTAGAGCAATAAGACAACTGAAGGATATCAAGAGGCTACAAATTGGAAAATTAGAAGGCAAAGTATCTTTATTTACAGATAATATTTAGAGCTGAAAAACACATTCAGGTAAGTGACTGGATACAAGATGAACTTTAAAAAAATGCCCTTCTATGTACAAATGACAAAGGGCCTGAGAAAGAAATCAAGAAAACAACAGTTTTAATGATAGCCTATATTATATAAAATATCTAGGGCTAACTCTAAGCAGGCAAGTAAAAGAACTGCATGATAAAAATTTTAAGTCTTTGAAGAAAGACAGTGCAGAAGAAATCAGAAGATAGTAATATCTCATGTATCAGTAGGTTTAACGGTAGTAAAAATTACCATCCTAACAAAAGCAACCTACAGAGTCAGTGCAATCCCTACCAAACTTCTAGCACAATTATTTAGAGACCTTAAAAGGATATCTCAACTTTATAGGAAAAAAAAAAAACAGAATAGCTAAAACATTCCCAAACAGTGAAAGAAATAATGGAGATATCACCTTCTATGATTTCATATTGTATTACAGAGTTAAAATATTTAAAATGACATGGTATTAGCATAAGAAAAGATATGTTGATAAATGCAATCAGAATGAGATGCAGACATAAACCCACACACCTTTGGACCCCTGGTTTTTGATAAAGAATTCAGAAATATGCAAAGGAAAAAGGCAGCAACTTCAACAAATGTTGGTGGTCAAACTGGAAGTCTTCACGTGGAAGAATGCAAGTTGATCTCTACTTCTCAGCCTTCAAAAAAACCTAGTCCAAGTGACTCAAAAACCTCAACATAAAACCAGATATACTGAAGCTGATAGAAGAAAAAGTGGGCTATAGCCATGAACACATTGTCATAGGAGATGCTTTTCTGAACAGAACACCTAAGTGGAGACACTAAATTGAACAAAAAATAGGACCTCATGAGACTGAAAAGTTTCTGTATGGCAAAGGACACCACTAATTCCACAAAGCAGCAGCCTATGGAATGAGAAAAGATTTTTACCAACTGCACATATGATAGAGGACTAATATCCAAATTAAAAATCAAATAATCCAATTAAAAATGGGTAATAATCTAAACATAGAATTCTCAATAGAGGAGTCTCAAATGGCTGAGAAGCTTTTAAAGAAATGTTCTACATCCTTGGTTATCATTGAAATGCAAATCAAAACTACTTTGAGATTCCAATTTACTCATGTCATAAAGGCTAAGTTCAAAATTACAAATGATAACTCATGTTGATAAGAATGTGGAGGAACTGGAAGGCTCATTCATTGCTGGTGGGAGTACAAACTTGTACAGCCACTGTCGGAATCAAAATGGTGATTCCTTGGGAAATTAGAAATTGATAAACCTCAAGGCCTAGGTATACCATTCTAGGGAATAAAAATGAAGAGCAGGATGTTTCATCATACTATGAAGATACTTGCTCAACCATATTTATTGTGGCTTTATTCATAATATCCAGAAACAAGAAACAACCTACATTTCCCTCAACAGAAGAATGGGTAAACAATTGTAATACAGTTACAAAATGTAGTATTTATCAGTTGTTTAAAAAAATGACATTATGAGATTTGTAGGCAGACCAGAAAATTTCATCCTCAGTGAAGTAATCTAGTCCCAGAAAGACAAATATGATATGTAACTCTTATATATGGATATTAGTCATTAAATAAAAGAAAAACAAGCTACAATAACAATACTCCCAGATAAATTTTTTAAGGAGGAGGGGTCTAGGTTAGATACATATATCTCTCCAGAAAGGGGAAATAGAACATATTTCATGGAGGGGGTATTGTGCACAAATGGGAACAGTAGTGATGGGGATCAGGTAGCAGAGGGAGATATGAATGGAGGAAGACAATGTAGGGAAAGAATGCTCTTTTTTTTTTTGGAGGTTGTGTGGAGACATAGTGCTGTAGAAATTTCCTAGACTCTATAAAGGTGATTCTCATGAGAATCCTTAGTAATAGTGGATGAGTCTCAACTGTTCATCTTTTCTCTCCAGGAAAGGCTTCCAGTGACTGGTTTGGATTGCATTCAATTGAGTTGTTGAACAAGGAGGTCTCATGGAAATTCAGATCTTCTGTCTTTGCTCTGCTAATTTTCATCTTGTTGTACCCTATCTTTCTCCTGATTGTATTCACTCTCTCTCAAGACTTCCACAGAAACTTCTCCCATCCTATACACATTCAATTTTGTCTCCATTAAATCCCTTTTTGTGCTGTTCATATAATCCTGAGTGTAGACACTCACTGTATCATGGTGAACATACCAGTGATTCCAATACATAACTTGTGCAAACTCAAGCCAGACAAAATTCCATTATGAAGAGGGAAGGTGGGCATGAAATCTCACCCATAGCTGAGGTGTTATTATAAATTGGTCACTGCTGAGAGAGGTGGAGCCAGTTTTCTTCTTTAAATTTATATATAAAAAATATAACTTATTTCTTGCAAATTTTTAAAATTTAAAATATGACCAATCGATAAAAATATTACAAAATTAAGACCAATAAAACCATCAACAGTTAATCCTAATTTGCTTTAACAGAAAATTTAAGTTTTTCACTGTGTAAAGCTTACTCCCAACTCCGTATGGTGGTGCATGTCTGTAACACCAGAGCTTAGGAGTTGGAAGCTGGAAAATCAGTTTAAAATTATCCTTGGCTATGTACCAAGCCAGACATTGATGTGGACTATATGAGAACTGTCTTAAAAATAAACAGGAAACAATGAAAAAGTCCTTATTCCCTGACGATTCCATTTTGCTTACTTCAATAAAGATAGCTCTTCAAGTTTCTACTTTCCATCTTGAAAAGTAAGATATGGGGATGACCTGAGAACTAGTGACTTTATGTGATAGGTGCAAAATTGCTCATGGTGTCAGTTTAACCCACAGAATAACACTAGTAGAGGGAAACTGGTGGATTTCTTCATATTTTTAACTGGTCTGATTACAAAATGCTTCTAACAAAAACAATAAATCTATGATTTATGGTTCACCATGCCGGAGCAACAACTGAAGCTACTCAAGCAAATACACTAAGGAGAAGACATCATAGATGTTAATGCAAAACTAAGCATGTCTTCTTCCAGAGCACACATGAAAGAATAAATGAATAACTGAAAGTTTAGATTGCCCAGTTATGTACTTGAATAAANATATATATAAAGAATAAAACCTGTCACATTCAACTCCCTCAAAAAATGGTATTTATGTCTTAAGTACATCATTACACTAATAAAAATAACAAAATTAAGTGGCTTTAATAGTGTGTTAAACTCTAATTTTCTGTAAATAAGACTGGTTGATAGTTACATCTGGCACATACTGAGGACAATGTTTCCATGCTGATAAAGTGTGGAGGCCTAAAACAGTGAGCCTGTTTCTACCTTGTCTGAAGGTCAGAGAGCTTCAACTTTCTCAAAGTTGTTGACACCCCACCATAACCAAAGGTCAGAGAGTAGAAACTTACTTCTGTTCCTTCAAGGTTATTGTCTGTTTCTACCTCAAAGGGCCCGCCAAGATTTAAATCAGAGACTTCTGCTCACTTAAGGTTATTGTCAACATGTGTGGCTAATATCCAGACCTTTGTACTTCAGGAGTCGAGAAGTGATCTTTTTGTACCTCAAACAAAAGTCTAAGGATCCAACTAAGTTCCTACTCCTTCACGGAGATAATAATGGATTCTACCCAGGGAGTGGTGTGTCTACAGAATGTTTTGGTCTAGTGTGTGAGCATTACTTGTCCTGTTCTAGCAAGAGAATGTTTTACTAAGAATATAACCTTCAACTGGTCTGTTCATTCATTCGCTTGTATCATGTTAATGCAGCTTTTTATCTCACTCTTACCTTTCAGGGCCAAGGTATTTTAAGCAAATGGAAATTAAATGTGGGCGATTTCAGTATTTCCTGGAGCTCCCTTCAGGTACTGTTCTAGGTTTCTGCTTATTATTTTCACTTAAATCTTCAATCTCTTTACTTAATTTTCTAATCCTCATGACCCTACCAAGGTAAGTGGCATGTTTGTCAAAGGTGGTCTCCAACAGTGAAGCAAGCCTACTATAATCCCAGCTAGTCAGCAGGCCAATACTATTGAATCATGAGTTCAGTCTCCCAGACCTACTGCATATGTTCAAGAATAAACAGGGTAATTTAGTAAATTCCTAACTCAATGAAAAGACAAAAAAAAACAAGTTGTATTTCACTGAACCTCAGTGTTAGAAAGGCATGTGTAACATGCACTAGACTTTTTACCCATAACATTAGAAGAAAATTGTAACTTTAGTTATTTTGAAGTTGTATTTATCATTTTAAGCATTTAATATTTATGTATGTAATATAATGTAAAAAAAAACTGATCACTGCCCAAACAGGTAAACATGCATCTTTCCTAGACAATGTTTTCCAGAAAATGTTTTTATTGGCCCTTTACTGCTTCTAAGCCACTAATCCATTTGTTTCCGAAATTTTTATAACTATACTGAAAAAAAATGCATCTTAAAATCCCAGAGTATTAAACAATGGTATTAGCATGTTCAACAGTACATTCTTTGGGAATCATGCTAAGAAATTATAGGCCCTATATAACTTCAAACATTTATCTAATTGACATAAGATTGTGATGTTAATATAACTATTTCCCTTTTATCTGTGGGATGTTTGGAATCAACAGATGACTTCACCTGTTTCAAAGACTCATTGTACACCTAGTACCCACTTCCAACCTCACACAACTATATACCCGTTCTCTGCTATAGCTCTTTCAGTGTTATTGCACAGGGGAACACCATGGCTCTCTGACTCTTATTTCAAATTCAAAACAAGACAATTGTGATCATAATTATCTATATTCCTTATAACCTTCTGTTTCAGGGGTGGGCGAGGGATGCGCCCACCCACTGAGATGGTGGGGCTGATCTAATGGGAATTCTCCAAGGCTAGCTGGACTGGGACTCATGGAATATGTGATCAAGCCAGACTCTCTGAATGTGGCTGACAATGAGGGCTGAGAAGCCAAGAACAATGGAACTGGCTTTTGATTCTACTGCATGGACTGGCTTTGTAGGAGCCTAGTCTGTTTGGATGCTCACCTTCCTATACCTGGATGGATGCGGGGAGGACCTTGGACTTCCCACAGGGCAAGGAACCCTGACTGCTCTTTGGACTGGAGAGGGAGGGGGAGAGGAAGGAAAATGGGAGGAGGTGGAAATTTTTAATAAAAAAGATATTGTCTGATTTTATCTGATACAATCATATTTTATACTCCTGTACATCATCAGATCAGACCTAACATGATGTAGGTGTGTCCTCTGCTTGCATTTACACAAGGGTACATTATGAAAACTGTGCTTTCTGTTCCTCTCAAGAGATTTGGCTATTTCCCTTTTGACCTCACACAGGTGAACAGACCATGTTGCTAGAATGGAGACAGATTTCCTTATTCTTTTTCCTTGCTGCTTGTTAGTGTAATGCCCTGCCCCACAAAAGCTACCTGTATTCTGTTCGCTGGGTCATCTTCAGAACTAGAACTAAGCAGCTCTGTCCTTATTCTTTTACTATCTCTGCATTACATCTCCAGGTCACAAAATTTCTTTACTTATTAAGGACAAAGTAGAACAGACTCTCCCATGTAGATAGTCCACTGAGAATAAGCACCCACTCTTCAGATCAATGGGTGTTTTCTCTCCCTTATGGAATGTAGTATATATTTACATAATCTGACAGTGGATGGATAGACCTTATTAAAATGAACAAAACAGTATTGTGAAAACTTCCGGCCACTCATGTTTTCCTTTTCCTTTTATTTAAGGAGCTACCTGGACTAGTGAGGCAGGGCAATAACACAAGTCCAATAAGCAAACTTACAATGAATAAGCAAAATTGGCCACGACAACCTGTTCGCGAACTGAAAGCATGGGAACTAATGACATGTGCACCTGGCTAATCACAACATGCCAGCAATCACCGCCAGTTTCCAAAGGAACAACCAGAAACCTTCCTGCAGCAGCTTAATCTCCCTAACCCCATAAAAACCTCCAATCTGTTTACAATAAAGAGCTTCTGTATTGAAATCTCCCTGAGTCTTTGCCATTGACTTTGCATCTTCGCACCCCATGACCGCTGGGAAAAGGGGACTGCACACAGGCAGCAGTAGTAAGTCAGCAAAAGCTACTGGTACCCAACGTAGATGGACTTCTCCTTTTGCTCTCTTTTTGGGTCCTCCTTACCCTTTTTTAGGCATTTTAATTTCCTGCTTACTGCCCTCCTGCTGTCCCCATTCAGAGTCTCCATTGGCTCAGTGTCTTGAATCTACCTCCTTTGACGGTTTTGGGTGAGTTGAGATCTATTTTCATTTTCTAAGTCCTTGGTGAGTTGGGGCTTTCTTTCCTATCCCTACATTTTCTTTTCTTTTTTTTTTCTCTCATGTTTGTCTTCCTGGTTAGGAACTCTCCATTTTGACTCAGTTTGTCCTAGTACCTCTACATAAGGACTGACCACCAAGGAGATAAAACCAATAAAGGACTTTCCTATAGATACTTATTTTCCTGGAGACACTGACGACTGCATCCTAACCAACTGTGTCAGTTGCTGACTCTAAACAACACATTCAGTCTGCAAACATTATCTTTCTCTTCAGACTTTGTCCTTGCGTGCACCCCCTGGGGACATGAGAGCAACTGACAGCTTTTGCCTAGGGGCTACTCTCCGAGATTGTCTGAAGGCTCTCTTACTTTCTGGGTAGTCCTGACTGCTCTTCTGAGTGTGGACTTTTGGACTTCCTCTCCTAGTCTCTCTTCTCAACTAATCCAATTCTACTTCCACTAGCTTGACCCTGGAGCTGAGTGCAGGACCGAGATGCAGTTACTCATGTTCTATGTGCTCAGCCAGCTTCCTGGGACAGTATATGAACATAAGCCATTTGCTGTCCCTTGAGCCAGTCAGCAGTTGCTTGTGGTACTTGGTATACTCCTGACCCAGGAGCTACAGTTAATCATAAGGAAAGGGCCTATACCCAACCAAATTCTGGATCAGTACAACTGGGAGTGTTACAGGTGGTCCTTAAGCACAAGCTTTTACCTGATTTACCACTGCCCAGCTGTAAAAATTTAACTAGAACTTGCACCACTTGTGCTCCATTGACCCAGTGGGACCTCTGAATAAGGCAGGCATAATCCCCAGAGGATTGGTTCCCAATACACTTTGGTGGATGGACGTCACTCATTGTGCCCCTTTGGCAAGCTTAAATATATCCATCTAATTGTAGACTCCCATTTTTCTTTTGTGTATGCTTGGGCCCAAACAGGAGAGAATGTCACACAAACTATCAAGGCATTACAGACAGCGATGTTAGTTATGGGGGTACCCTGGGCAATAAAAGCTGACAATGGTCCAGCATATGCCTTTCAAACCTTTAAGGACTTCTTACTTGGCTGAAAAATCAAACAGTCAACAGGGATTCCTTATAATGTCCAAGGCCAGGCTATTGTAGCAAAAATAAACTGTTCCCTAAAAGGAGAGCTGGCTAAGGTCTCCTCAGAAAATAAAAAGGATCCTCACCAAATCATGGTAGAGGTCCTCTTAAAAGATTTCTTGGCCTTTTATGAGGAGATCCTTAGCCTCCTTATAAACACTGAGTTGTTCTTGGGGGACAAAAGAATTTATTCATTTAGATGAGCGTACCCTTGGCTAATGATTTGATATGCCCTAACAAATTTTCCTGCAGAAATCCCACTCAGGTCAGTAGGCCCATGTTTGACAATTGGCCCCTTTGTGGAAATCATGCTTGCATAGACATTAGACCCCTCCTATTCTTATGAGGAGGCAATTACCATAATGGAACCTTTAAGGGTAATAAATCATCTGAAGACTCTGTCCAAATAACATCAAAAACAAATTTTACTTTGAAAGGCACATGTCCAACTGTGTTAAGCCCCTTTTCTTCTTTTTTTTTTTTTACTAACCAATGTTAGTAGAGCCTATGTAAACTGTACAACAAACCTCTGCATGCTGGCTGCCTGCTAGCATCATAAAGAAGCTTCTCGCATGGTCATGGTTTGTATTCCCATATTCTTGTGGGTGTCTGTTGCCAATGTTACCCATTATCACAAGGTGGATCTTTTAAGTCCCACTAGAATGAAGAGAGATTCTGAAATAACTACAGTAATCACTGCAGGCCTCTTGCTTGCAGTAGCTGGAGGAGCAGTCACTGTGCCCTCTCTCATTCAAACAGGAGCCCTGGCCAATACCTTAAACCCAACCATAGAATAATCAGGTACAGCCCTCAGCACACAACAGCTAATTAATGCTCACTAATTGATGCTAACTAATTACAGCCATTATAAATTTATAACAGCAAAATGACTTATTAGATAAAGAATAAAAACCTTTTGCTATTTGGTAAGGGCCAATTGTGATCCTTAATTTCAGTGTTTTTTCTAAGCTCCATATTGAGTTTCTAATATGTCCTTGGCCAGACAGAAACTAAGAGATAGCTCATTAAGACCAAAGAGTCAAAGTTTGTTAATCCTATACAATTTATACTACATTTTTTTGTCCAAGTATGGCTTCACATAAAATCCCTGCTACATGCCTCTACACTCATTTCATGGTGTCTTGTGGCAGGGGTCATTGTGTTATAATATTTCTGCTTAAGTGACTCCTACAGCTAAGGTCCTAACAACAGTGGATGAACAAGGCAACACTCCAAGTGTTAATGGCTATGGAGTGTGCTGGATCAAAATCTCCAAGGGAGGTGGCCTATGTTTGGCTAACACAAATATATAAGGCAATTTAAAGCTCTAGTTCTCCTAAACTTCTCCCCTTGCTTCTGACTTCTTGGGACCTTCCAGGGACCCAAACCTTTGAGGAATGGTAGTCAAAGATGGGTATGAGCCTGTCCAGCAGGCCAACCTAAGACAGGCACAGCCCAAAATGCTGGGGTACCTGAGGTGGGGTTATAAAAACCCATAACTAGATTGCCCAATAAAAATAAAAATAAAAAAGATGAGATGGAGGGCAATAGTGAAAGCACAAGCAAGTGTAAGTGAACTCACTACAAGTAAGCAAAATTGACCAAGAAACCTGTCAGTGAACAAACATGCCAGGAGTGACCACCAGCTTTGAAAGGACCAACAAGAAACTTTCCTGTGGCAGTTTAATTTCCCTAACCCCAGAAAAACCTCCAACCTGTTTACAATAAAGAGCTTCTGTATCGGGTTCTCCCAGAGTTTGTGCTGTTGACTTCTCATCTTCTTACACCCTGCCCCCTTGGGAAACAGGGACTACACACAGGCAGCAACATCAAGTCACCAAAAACTACAGACTATTGCTCAAATTGGACCCTGGGTAACATTCAAGCGCAAATACAGAGTAGGTTTGGAATTGAAAGCAATTATTCTTAATCCATAGTAACAAACTAAACTGAAGAAAAAATCTATAATAGTCAGCAAAATAATTACATTTTAATTTTTCTTATTTAATTCTTATGAATGAGTAATTCAATGGAGCAAAAGGAGTAATTTCCTAACCAGTTACTATACTAAGGAAATTATTTTAACTTTGGCAAAACTAGGAGTGAACGTCTGAGCACAGTTAGCCATAGCCCCATGACAGAAAAGGTGAAAACAGGCGGTCCTGATAATGGTTTTACATTTGGCAATGAGAGTAGGGATCCTGAAGCATTGTTATCTGTGAGTTCTGCAGACAGAGTGGAGGAAGATAAAGCAATAAAAAGAAAAGTAAGTGTTGCAACTTGAGATCGAAAGTTCAGTGGGAGGAGTTTCGTTTGAAGTTCAGTATATCAGTCATAGCTCCAGCTACAAGAGTGTGAAAATGACCCCTGGGATGCTGCCTTTTCTGGTTTCCTAATTGAATTTTCCTAGCCAGCACTAGAAAAAGGAATGGGAGTAATTGGTGTGGCCTGGTAAATTCTGGGTACTCCCTGGCCCGATTTCATTTACATCAAATAACCCATCGTGAGGAAATATTCAGTGCATGAACTCAGCCTGCCAGACTTCTGCATAATGACTTCCGAAGGAAGAACAGATGGAGAAGTTATTTTCTGTGTATGTTTTGGGCATAAATATACCTGGCACCCTAACCTAAGGGGGTTATCAGAAATAGCCACTCAATAAGTGTTGAATCTGAATGAAAGCTGCCAATCTGCTTGTCATGAGTTTGAGGGAAACCATCTGGTCATGTCTTCAAAGAGTCCTTTCTCAAAAGAAATAGAGGTGAGAGCCACTAAGCAAACTGAAGGGTCTGTCATCTAATATGTGATTTAGATGACATGCTGTTCTGATGACAAGCACATGCCACTGATAATGCAAAGTTAAACACATCAATATAAAATTGGTACTGGGTAGGGGGAAAAGAAAATGCAGATGGTCTTTATTTTTTAAAACTCCAGAAGAATAGCAAATGAAGAGAGAGATGAAGTTGGAATTTAGAAATTGTTGATTAAACAGATGTTGCTTCAAACACCTCTCTATCACAGAAAACTTTCTCATTTCAATAACTTTAGAAGCTCATTTGCAGAAATATCGTGTGTCATGAAAATGAGTTACTTAACATTTTAATGAGCAGTTTTTAAAATGTGGGTTTTTTTTATAAATAAAATGAATTTAGACTTGTTTTCCTTTGCTTATAACAAGTGAGTGTGGCTATACTAATTTCTAACAAAATTGACTTCAAACTAAAATCAATCAGAAGAGATGGAGATGGACATTTTATACTCATAACAGGAACAGTTCATCAGGATGAAGTCTCAATCCTGAATATCTACGCCCCTAATATAAAAGCATCCACAGATGTAAAAGAAACATTACTAGAACTCAAGGCAGACATCAAACCCCACACAGTAA
>LOEQ01003342.1:76518-90749 GCA_001685075.1 Bramus lutescens
CTATAAGTCGTGAGGAAATAGAAGCTGTCCTAAAAAACCTCCCAACCAAAAAAAAAAAAAAAACCCAGGACCTGATGGTTTTAATGAAGAATTTTATCAAAACTTCTAAGAAGAGCTGATACCTATATTCCTTAATGTGTTTCACATAAAAGAATCAGAAGAGTCATTGCCAAACTTTTTTTATGAAGCTACAGTCACCCTGATTCCAAAATCACACAGAGACTCAACCAAGAAAGAGAATTACAGACCAATCTCACTCATGAACATTGATGCAAAAATGAAATGAAGACAGGGCTATGCTATTTCATGCAGATAATTCAGTAACTATAGATATTTCTCAGTGTAACATAAAATAATTTACTTCATCATGTTGAACTCCATAGCTAGAAGAGTAAAATCCAGCATAAAATGTAAAACCTATTCCATCTTGATCGATGTATTCATATCCTCTCTCATTTACATATCATATAGTGGTTGTAAAAGACATTACTAAGTGGGGTTTAAGAGAACAATAATTATCTTAGTGGGAAGATTGCATGGTTTAGAACAGGACAAATGCTCTCACAAAATCTTCTGTCTAAACTTTAATCTTCTCTAATTTTACACTAATACAACTATCAGAGCAAAATTTTGGCGCTCCCTTAGCCTTAGTACATGGAGAAGTACCACTTCTTAGAAGAAATAGTATGCAGATCTTCAGAATGTTAGACTACCTTGTTATCTTTTAACGTTTTCTATAAAAATAGATTTGAGCTGTTTTGGGGAGAAACCACATCTGTGAAATGAGGTTGACATTTTTAATGCCAGTTGCACTTACTGTCTCTGAGAGGCATGAAATCCAAAAATCAAACAAATTGAGCAATTTAATGATAATGATAGTTCAGATTTATAAATAATAGAGGGTTGTTAGAAATCGTTCCTTTTTCTCTAATTTGTATCATGTACTTAGCAGGGAAATGTGAGAACAAAGTAATTTATGTAAGATAAATGATAACTCTTGGGAACTCTAAAAGGCTACTTAAACATAGTACTTATTTAAATCTTAAGAATTAATTTATTTTAGCAATATGATAATATGTAAAATGTCTATATGGGTGCAGACAAAGTATGGGTGAAGGAGTTTTGGGAAATTCAATATGAATGAAATGTCATAGTGTCCTATGAGTCATTCACAGACTTGTGGAAGTGAAGAAGGATGCTAAAAAAAGAAATCCTACAATAGCTCAGAATTGAGTATAATAAAAGGTTATTTATTTACGGATAGACTTACAGATCACAATCCTCTCCTCGAACAAGAAACAGCATCTGAATTCAGCAGCCAGGAAAGAGACTAGACATGGCTTTACACCCACATATCTAGTATAAGAGGCCATGCCCAAGTGGGCAGGTAACTTAAAGACTACTGGTGGTAAGAATTCCTAAGTATGAAAGTATCACATGAGATTTTAAATCATGAAGAGTAGAGTTAATAATGAACAAGTCAGAGAAAAGATCAGAAAGAAGATGAAGATGAATTCAGGGCATGACAGGAGTGAAAGTTTTGTAGGAAGAGTCAGTCAGTTTTCTGATAGGCATCCTAGCCTCCATTAATACAGATGCACAAAGATGGATGATACATTTTAGACATGTAAGCCCTGTGTGAAGATGCTGAACAGGATCATTGAAATGTCAATAATTTAAAGATACTGCCTTTTAAATTACTTAAAAATCTTGAGGAAGGTTGTTTCCTAATTTTCTGAGAAATTGCCACACAGACAACCAAAGGGGCTGTAGCAGCTTGCATTCCCATCAGCAATGCAAATGTGTTCCTGTTTCCCCACAACCTCTCCAGCATAAATTGTCATCAGTGTTTTTGATGGGAATGAAGAAGTCGCACTCTCATTGTTTGTTGATGATATGATAGTTTACATAAGCGATCCCAAAAATTCTATCAAGGAACTTCTACAACTCATAAACACTTTCAGTAATGTAGCAGGATACAAGATTAACTTTAAAAAAAATGAGTAGCCTTCCTGTACAGAGATGATAAAACGACTTGTGAAGAAATAGAGAGACATTACCCATCACAATAGCCACAACCAGCATAAAATATCTCGGAGTAACTCTAACCAAACAAGTGGAAGACTTGTATGCAGGAACTTTAAATCTTTGAAGAAAAAAATGAAGAAGACACTAGAAAGCAGAAAGATCTCTCCTGCTCTTGGGTAGGCAGAATTAGCATAGTAAAAATNCTCATAAACACTTTCAGTAATGTAGCAGGATACAAGATTAACTTTAAAAAAAATGAGTAGCCTTCCTGTACAGAGATGATAAAACGACTTGTGAAGAAATAGAGAGACATTACCCATCACAATAGCCACAACCAGCATAAAATATCTCGGAGTAACTCTAACCAAACAAGTGGAAGACTTGTATGCAGGAACTTTAAATCTTTGAAGAAAAAAATGAAGAAGACACTAGAAAGCAGAAAGATCTCTCCTGCTCTTGGGTAGGCAGAATTAGCATAGTAAAAATYGCAATCTTACCAAAAGTAATCTATAGATTCAATGCCATGCCCATCAAAATCACAGAAAAATTCTTCACAGACCTTGAAAGAATGGTACTTAACTTCATATGGAAAGGCAAAAAGCCCAGGATAGCCAAAACAATCCTGTACAATAAAAGAACCTCAGTTATTCAAGAGAGAATGTCAAACTAGAGAGATGGTCAGAGATCAAATTATCCCTTGATCTTTAAAAGGATGGATTTCAGTTTACAGCACCCAGATAAGGAAGCTAGTAGCCTGTAAGACCAGCAATAGGTGTTCTGACATCTTCTCCTTGCCCACACTCAATGCACATACACACATGATGTTATAAATTTTTTAAAGAAAATATATGTGTTTTGCTTTGTTTAAATCAAAAGAATCTCTCTTTCATAGGTCTTTCCCAGATTTGTTTCATGGTTAATTCCAAATCTTGTCAAGTTCAAATTATTAATAATCATAGTATTTTCTCTATTTTTCTAGCATTCTTACTTTATTTTATTCTTACTACTTTATAATTTGATACTTATATTTTTGCAGCAAGGACATGCCATATATATTCATATTAACTAGAAAAATAAATTATTGGATGTGTGTTCATTAGCCGGATTCATGAAGCAATCATTACTTTGCAAGAGAATTCTAACAAGGAGTTATGTCCAATGAAGTTGAAGATTTGAAGTAATAAACATTAAAAAATATATGTAATAGTCACTTAGTAATGTGTGCCATAAACATATTTATTCAGCCAGAATAAGAAATTTGTTCCAAGTAAAACTAAAGTAATAAATAAACAACATCATAATAAGTGAAGCAATTTGAATAATTTTTAGAGCAAAGGCCAAATAAAAAGTTTGTCATTTTCTTTGCTCTAAAAGAAACCAATTATATTTTCATTTAAAAGACTCATGATGTATCATGTTCTCTCAGAGGACAAATACTATCATCACAGGAACGTCTTCTAGTATAATTCTTTTAAATATTTTATTTTAAATGTCCACATTTAGAGCTGTTCCTCTCTGCCTATTAAATTTTTGTGCTGTTAGTATGTTATTTTCCAATATTATATATATAAAATGTCCATTAAGTTTAATATTTTTTACATGCTAAAACCCAATGCTGGTGATTTTCTTATAATTTATGTCAATTTTGGATTCCTTCTCTTAACAATGTTTTCAAAATTAAATCCATTATTGGGAAATTACTGCTTATGTCTGACCCTATTAGCCATTCTTTAAAAGAATGTTGAAGATGCACAGAAAAATATAGAGATTACTCTAGCCATTCTGACAACAAATTATTATAAAGATATTTTCTTTTCACCCAAATATTGTTACAGTTCTGTTTATTTTGCATATCTGATTTCCTAATACATTTTTCTTCCACATTAAATATGAAGAATATAAGTAGCTTATTTCAAAGTTTTCTAATATAAGTACAATATAGAGTTTCCATGGTCTCACCACAGTTTCAAAATTATACATTAATATCAAATAATATATTAGTTTTATAGACAAAGACTCATACACATCACTTTAACATTTTATTATCTATCATGTGGTCAATAATTTTATAAATTTTGGTTTATGTTTTTGATAGCTTCTTTCTGCTTTACTGCAAAGTTGACAATCTTTAACTCTCCATTTTAATATATGATACATGTACAAGGGTAAATATTTAATGTTACTACTAGGCTCCTAAGTCTTAGAAATCAACCTTTATAACTTTTTCAAAAAAGTAGCCTGAATTATAAATCTCACTCATCCCCAAATCACAGGGATTACAAAACTTATGTCCTTAACTATAGACAGCTGCATTGTTCGTATATTTCTTTTTCTTTTTCTTTTTTTCCCATGTTTCAAGACAGGGTTTCTCTGTAGGTTTGGAGCATCTCCTGGAACTAGCTCTTGTAGACCAGGCTTGCCTTGAACTCACAGAGATCCTCTGCCTCTGCCTCCCGAGTGCTGGGATTAAAGGCGTGCACCACCACCACCAGGCCATTGTTCATATATTTCAACCTTTAATGATGGGCTAGTTCATAAAGGGAAATCTCCATGGTAGAAATTTCCATCCTTATTCAATTAAGCCTCCTTTTGTTTTTACTTTGAAGTCCAGGTGATTCTGGGCATTGTGGCCTCTTTCTGACTTTTGTGCTAGCTTCTCAACCTTAGCCAGGTCTGTTCTGTGCACTATATTCTCTACCACTTCAAACGCCACAAAATATGACTAAACTTGGAACTATGGTCTTTACAATTTGTCATTTGAGAGCAAATAGCTGGACTTTAATCTATCCTGGCTCATGGGCTGATAAAAAAGAGAAGAGAGGAATATAAATATTCAGAGAAAAGACATGAAAGTTAAGGAAAACTTGTTCGGAAGAGGAAGAAGAAACATGGGAGAGAAGAGAAAAAAGAAGTGAACTGTGAGTGAATATGATGGAAAATATTATGTATAAATATGAAAATGTAATAAAACCTATTAATATGTAGCACATGATAATAAAAATACTTTGGAAAAAGGGTTATCATTTACAAGTGAAGAAAAGCATAACCCAGAAGAAATCAGTGTGAAATATACCTCAATTTTAGAGTTATAACCGCCATAAATGTTAAAAAAATACAATGTGGGCACCGAAAAGATAACTTAGCAGGTAAGCATGTTTGATACTGTAGCTTAAGAACTGAGTTCAATGTTACCCACATAGAAAAAGACAACTGATTCCCACATGTTATCCTCTGACTTCCTCACATATACCAAGGTACTCCTCAAGACCTTAAAATAAGTGTATGTTAAAATCTGTTGTTTCCATGACCTGGTCTGTAGTATGTTCTGAGGAGAAACTCTGGAGATTCTATAGCTATTTGGTCATTGGTTCAGCAGTTTATCAAAGACCTATGCAAGCATAGGATACACACACATGCCATGACTTTTCCTTGACAGGCAGTGGAGAAGACCTTGTATCTTTCTTAGTAAGCAAGAACTATTTAAAATACTTTTCGTGTCATGAGAAGGAAGTGCTTAGACATGACCGACTCAATCCTTTTGAGGCAGAATACTGATGCGGAATAAAATAGACTAACCTGGATATCTTGAATTATATGAGTCAGTTATCTACAATTAGCAACTATTAAATTACTGTTGTGTGGCCTTTTATTTTATTGAAAGAACAAGATGCTATTTATAAACTTGACATGTTACTTGACAACTGTAATTACAGTTAAGAAAACTGTCTTAAGGGAATTATGGAGTCCTAAATCTTAAAGAATTTTATTTTTTCTTTACTACTGAGTCAGATTTAATTATAGACAGATGTGGAAACATCATTAAAAGAATGTGTTGTACTATTGGATGTCTCTGTTAAAAGACTTTCAAAGAAATTATGAGTTTAGACATAGAGATACAAAATCCACTGACAAATATATAGGCTATTGATATAGACTTCATTTCTCATATTCAGTGTCTGTTTGCATTTCACATAGATATTTATCAAACATTGATCTTTTCTCATGAAGTACTGAGAAGCACATAGGTTTTAAGGAAAACCATTTAAAACTTCTGTACAAAGATTTTTGGCTAAATGAGATGTTAGGCAAACAGTTACACACATATATGTACATGCACAACTGTATGGTTCCTTGAGGCAAATAAACACGTTCCTCTTTAAGGAGCATTCCTTAACCAGAGAATTACTCAACACTCTTATGCTGAGTAGAATCCTTTAGAAACCACATTCAAGTCCACAGTAGTTTTCATGCATAAACAGGAAATGAAATTCAACTGTCATAATTTATCCCCAAATTGTCACTTGATTCAATGAGAAAATGTTTCGCACAACATGTGTGTCTTGGTGATAAGTATTAGTTTATACATGAATTATGTCTGAAATCAATCCATTCTTGGATGCTGCATTATATAATGTGATCTTTCTAACTATTTTGAACTTTATAAGATGTAAGTAGGTTTATGTTACTTGGATAAAAGTTATTGCTAACTTAACATTCTTTTATAAAAATTTGAGAATGTGTTCACTCTGTATAATTCTTGCCTTCTGGAAATCATGTTCCAATAGCATCCCACATTTAAGTTTATAGTCCATTCTTAACTTGTAATAATCATATCCTTATTTCTTATTTTATACTCCTTTATAACTAGAACTTCTTAAGGGGTATGAACTCTCATTTATCTTGATATGTTTGGTATGCATGACATACTAGTGTTTATGAAACAAATAATTTTTAAAAACATGTTACTTTTATACAATGCATCTGTTTGAATTAAATGGTCTCTATAGAAGCATATATTTAAATATTTGGCCCCGAGTTGCTGAAACTTGTAGTATGAATAATAAAATCCCATAGACAGATACTGGGCTTCAACTGAAAACCAGAAAAGAAAAATAGCCGAGCCACTAAAGAAGACTTACCTCTACCAAGACTGAGCGACCACATACTGAGCTGAGCAAGCAGGCTAAGCAGTATAAGCCTCTCCTCCCGTTTCATTGTGCCTCTGGCACTAGGATTAAAGGCATGACTCTCTAGTACTGGAATTACAGGTGTGAGCCAACATTACCTGTATTTGCTTCAGCATTGATCTTGTGTAGCCTAGGGTGGCCTTGAACTCATAGATATTCATCTACCTCTATCTCCCAAATCCTGGGATTAAAATGTGTGCCACCACTGTCTGGCCTTTAGTAGTTTAGCTTTGCCCTTCTGATCTTTAGGCAAGCTTTGTTTATTAAAAATAAATAAATAAAAAGCACTATTTGGAAAATTGTTAGAAGTATGGCCTTGTAGGAGCAGATGTGTAAGTGGAGGTAGACCTAGAAGATTAAGAAGATTTTCTTCATTTTGAGTCATGCACTTCCCCAGCTTTGTTGTGGTGGACTAAAATGTGAGATCTTACTTGTCTGTCCTTTTGCACCACCATCCTGGACTCTAAATATCTGAAACTATAATCCAAATTAAATGCTTTCATTTGTAAACCGGTTTGGTCATGATGTGTTATCACAACAATGGAAAATTGAAGCAAAAGTACTTACCAGAGAGAATGTTACTGTGGTGGCAGACATGATCCCATTTTTTTTTTAATTTTATTTTGTTTTGTTTGTTTGTTGGATGAATTTACAGGATTGTGGAACTATTGTCTAGCTGAGTGATAAAACACCGTAATAAGAACTGATTGGCTCATTCTAGTAATATCTTGAAAGACAATGGTGCTGAGAGTTATGTGGAAATTGGACGACAAGCTCAAGAGGTTTTAGAATGGCTTGACCTGGCAACTTGGATAGAAACCATTCTTGTCAGATTTTGACAATGGATGTGGCTGCTTTTTATCCTAGTTCTAAGATTTTACCTATGGCTAAATTGAAAAAATATAATGGACTAAGTTTTGTGGGGAAAGTGATTTTAAAATAGCTTAATATTGCTTCTGCTGCATGGTTATTAGTAATCATTCTCATGCATGTCTACAATGAGACAGAGCATATGGGGCTTAGAGAAATAAAAAAATGTATAGTTTAAAGATAAAAGAGAACACAAGAAGATTTAATGTTGGAGTTATGGATTGCACTAAAAGAGATAAGAAGAGCCTGACCCAAGTAAAGGAAGGATGCCCTCATGGCAAGAGTCAATCTCTCTAAGCCTCCAACATGTGAAAATTTAAAAAACCAGACGTTATGACTTTATAGTAATGGATCTTCAAGTATGCATGTTTTCCCATAGTCTGAAAATCCCTGTTGTATCCTTCTCTCATTTGATTTTCTCAACAAGCCTATGACATAAGCAAGTTTACTATCTTTATTACATAGAATCTGAACCTGAATCTTATAGAAACCAAACAACTTATTTAAGGGATGATAAGAGAGTCACCTCACCTATAGAACAGACATCCTCCAATCTCTTATATATATTATATATTTATAAGATACCTTCAATAACTCAAATTAACTATGGGGAAATAGTCATCTGCAGATGAATATAAAGTGTCTTTTCTGTGATTGATTATTTGGGGCCTGCCAAAGACCACAAAGAGTATCCCAATCTGCTGCTCATATTTCAAGTACCTTCTGATCTGCTAGTCTAGTCCAAACTAGAATATTCTGTACAGTAGCCTGTCTCTATGAAAGAGCCTTCTCCTGATTAGGACCCATCTCAAAGATGGCCACTTTCTGAGTCACTTGCTGTATGAATGGAAAGTACACGTGAGGAATGTGCTATCTCCAGAATCTAAATAAAAACAACAAAACATTGTACTTCGTTTTCAGAAGTAGTAGTGGCTACCTACCCTTCACCTTATAAGGAGTATCTCCGCATGTCTCAGACCACAGAAATCCTAGATATTTCACCAAGGTAGAGGCCTCTGAGTTTTCCTCTGATGTGCATATGTGGTATCTATGATTAAAAAGTCATTGTTACCTCTTGATGACTTGATCCAATCAATATAAGGGCATCAATATGCCAGATCAATGTGATGTTTTGTGGAAAACACTAATGGTCAAGGCCCTGAGATCCCTTTGAGCTAAGTTATGACACAGACTGGAAAGTTGCTATACCTTTGAGGTAAAACTGTAAAGGTATACTGCTGGCCTTTACAACTTGAAGCAATTGCTTCTGGTGGTCCTTTTACTGAGAAAAACGCCATAGGGTAGATCAATAACTGTATACCATTATCCAGGAGATGTGTTAAGCTGCTCAAGTAAGGACACAACATCTGATACAGAAGCATCAGTTATGATCACTATTTGATTCAGTTTTCAATAGTTAACTGCCATTCTCCATGATCTATCTGTCTTCTTCACAAACAGAATATGAGAGGTAAAGGGGGATGTGGGAAACATCATCCTGTGTCTTTAAAGTCTTTGATAGTGGCAGAAATGCTTTCTTATGGAGCTTATCATTCTAATGAAATTCTGAAATAAACATATTTTTGCAAATAAATTTGATGACAGGGTCTTTTAGTCTGCATACTTTAGGGAGTCATTCATATCTTACATACCAATGGCCATCCTATTTTTGGTATTGTGATATACTCTCTGAGTTGAAATGTGCACAGGATTTCAACAGAAAATCTCAGTCCTTGTCCAAATATGTAGATACAAACTTTGTTGAAAAGGAAGTAAAAATTGACCTAATAAAATTTAGGAATTAGAAAGAAAAGTTTGGAATATAGAGAGACAGAGAGAGAGAGATGAAGAGAGAGACAGAGAGAGAGAAACTATGACATTTTGAAAGGGACTTAGGTGAATTAGCATTTTTTTGAATTGTAAAAGTTGCCACCATATTTGATTCATGGAGGCCTGGATTCTTAAATTTTTCTAAAGACCTTTGAGAAAAGATACTTTGTAATAAAAGTAAAAAAATAATTATCTACTATGCTCCAAAGGTAATTCTAAAATTCCTCTTACTCTTTTTTACCTTTTATATATTTTTTATTGTTTTTATAAAGCTATACATTTTTCTCTGCTTCTCTCTCTCTTCCTTTCCCCTCCCCTTCAACCTGCTCCCATGGTCTCCATGCTCCCAATTTACTCAGGAGATCTTTTATTTTTCTACTTCTCATATAGATTAGATCCATATATGTCTTTCTTAAGGTCCTCATTGTTGTCTAGGTTCTCTGGGATTGTGATTTGTAGGCTGATGTAGTGAAAGGGGAGCAGGTCTGCTTTTCATCCGGCCCAGCTCCTGCATAGCTAGCATATACCCTGAAATAACAACACACAAATTGTATTCATTTAAGCGCTGCCTGGCCCNATTCTGTTCTGTCTACTCCACCCAACTAAGGGCTGGCCTATCAAAAGGCCAAAGCAGTTTCTTTATTAACCAATGAAAGTAACAGACAGAAGAACCTCCTACATCAGGCTGATTTTTGTTGTTTTATGTTTAAGAACCACTTATGAGTGAGTCGATATGATATTTGTCTTTCTAGGTCTGGGTAACCTCATTCAAAGTGATGTTTTCTAGCTCCATCCATTTGCCTGCAAATTTCAAGATGTTGTTATTTTTTTATGCTGCATAGTACTCCATTGTGTAAATATGCTACAATTTCCTTATCCATTCTTTGGTCAAAGAGCATTTAGGTTGTTTCCATGTCCTGGGTATGACAAACAATGCTCCTTTGAAAGTAGTTGAGCACATGACCTTATGGCACAGTTGAGCATCCTTTAGATATATACCCAAAAGTAGTATTTTGGGGCATAGATGTTCAGTATTGAGATTTCTCTTAATGTATTTTTCCTGTGACTCATATGAAATGTCCTTCTTTGTCTCTTTTGATTGTTTTAAGTTTGTCTATTTTGTTAGATATTAGGATAGCTACACTAGCCTGTTTACTAGGTCCATTTGATTGGAAATTTTTTTCAATCCTTTACTCTGAGGTGATGTCTGTCTTTGAGGTTGAGGTGTGTTTCTTGTATGCAGAAGAAGGATGGATTCTGTTTTTGTATCCAACCTGTTAGGCTGTGCCTTTTTATAGGTGAGTTGTGTCCATTTATATTAAGGGATAATAATGACCAGTGCTTGCTATCTCTTGTTAGTTTAGTTTTTGTTGGTGGTGATGTTATTTTGTGTGTTTTTCCCTTCTTTGGGATTTGCTGCTGTGAGATCATCANAAATTTTTTTCAATCCTTTACTCTGAGGTGATGTCTGTCTTTGAGGTTGAGGTGTGTTTCTTGTATGCAGAAGAAGGATGGATTCTGTTTTTGTATCCAACCTGTTAGGCTGTGCCTTTTTATAGGTGAGTTGTGTCCATTTATATTAAGGGATAATAATGACCAGTGCTTGCTATCTCTTGTTAGTTTAGTTTTTGTTGGTGGTGATGTTATTTTGTGTGTTTTTCCCTTCTTTGGGATTTGCTGCTGTGAGATCATCAATTTTCTATGTTTTTGTTGATGTAGCCAACTTCCTTGGGTTGGAGATTTCCTTCTAGTACTTTGTATAGGGCTGGATTTGTGGCTAGGTATTGGTGAAATCTGATTTTATAATGGAATATCTTGTTTTGTCCTTCTATGGTGATTGAAAGTTTTGCTGGGTATAGTAGTCTGGGCTGGCATCCATTTTGTCTTAATGTTTGCATAATGCTTGACAAGTACCTACTGGCTTTCATTGTCTCCAATGAGAAGTCAGTTGTAATTCTGGTAGGTCTGTCTTTATATGTTACTTGGCATTTTTCCTTTGCAACTCTTAATATTCTTTCTTTTTTCTGTATGTTTAGTGTCACTATAAAGGTTAAATTATTTTGTACTAACATCATTTAGTATCACTACACTTACTGGAAAGAAGCTTTCAGCATTACACTGCCTCTGGCAATTGCTTAAGGCTGGCACTGAGATATCCCTATAAAATATAACAGGTAAAACAACATAAATGCCTTCCAATCTTCTATCCACATGAGGTGAAATGTTCCTACTGGAAACTGTGAAGGGTACACTTGACCTACAAAAGCTACTATTCTAAACTAAGAGAAGATTCATATTCTTAGAAAAATAGCAATATTGATCTAGAAGTTGCTTAAAGGACACTCACCTCCTAAAACTACCCAGCTAATGAGTAAGAAAATATGTCTACAGGAAGAATTGGGTTAAATAAGGTCCTGTATCCAGTCAGAGATAGTCCTGCTAGCAGATTCCAAATTCACTGGAGGAAGGTTAATACTTCTTTGGTACTATTAAGAAAACGTGCTTTTCCTCTATTTTGAGTTCCTTACATTGACTGATATGACATATAGGGAGAGAATTCCCATTATTTATTATAATGAATGCTAAATGTTGCATTTTCTTCACTGTCATAATAAAAAATATAATAAATAGAGAAAATTTATATGTATTTCCATTCAAAAGTTGGGTAGATCACTAAGATAACAACAACAATGCAAAAACATCAGGATCAATAAAGGGAATTTTTTTCAGTAATGTTTCTATTATCATGATAACAATGTATGGTTTTGCTGTAATCTTAACAACTGCATAAATACAGAGTACTCAAGTGTCTTGCCCAATATATGACTGGACAGCTGATAAGTAAAATATTAATAGGTAACTCAAGTATTTTCATCTGTCTTTTAACTTGACTTGGTCATTCCTGATTGAGGTAAACAGGAATGAATGCTCAGTTTCTTGCTTTGTGTAATCCAGTGGAGGATAAAAAAAAAAAAATCATGGACTCCGAGGAAGTCAGAAGCCTTCTTGTTCTCAAAAAGATATTATTCTCCATTACTCTGCAATAACAATGCCATTTTTAGGCCTGCGGATTTGTAATTAAAATGCATTTTCTGATGATGATAAGTGAAAGAGAGAGTCATGATCCTGAGTTCCTCTTTGCATAAGAATGGTCTGAGGATTTGTTCAATAGTAGATTCTGTTTCCTCGGCAGGGCTATAGTTTCAGACTTCTAACAAGTGCCCAGTAATGCTGAAATTCTTAGAGTATAACCTTAAGTCTCGGTTACTGAAGTAGATGTTTCCACAATGAAGTAAAAAAGGTACACAAAACGTTGGGTAATCATTGAAATGAAAACTTCTAATAGCTGATATAGCAAATATATCAATATTGTTCATGACTAGAACCATGTGATGCATTTACTTTTGTAGTAGTTAACCGTTCAGTCCTGAGTGAGATAACCCAGGTGTCCCTTATCCCATTACCCTTTGTCATATCCAGATATCTTCATGGAGCCAGATTTCTCATCTTCTTTGTCTTAAGGCATTCATTCTTGAAATTTATGTTTGTCAAATCCCTTTTCCTACCCTTAAAATACATTTAACTTATTACTCTGACTCTCTCCAGGTTATAACACAGAAAAATATCTTTCTTAGAGCCTTAGAATACTGCTGAAGACAGTTCCACTGAAGGGCTTTGAGGAAGGGAGGAGCCTAATTTCTCTGTACTGCGGTTTATGAGCACAGATGATGTTACCAGGAACTAAAAGAAATCATTGTGAATTGTCTTTGCCAAGGAAACCAACTTCCATTTGCTCACCCTAAAAACCTTCAAAGTCATATGCATGTCTGAATTGTGTCATCTTCATTATTTTTACTGGCCTCAAAAGCATCTTCTGGGAAGCATCGTCATGACATCAGCTTTTGCCACTTTAAACATGCTCACAACTGTCAGTTGGACTTGATGGAAGAAAGCACAGGCAGACTGTCATTAGCTATTAATTTATATTAATTTTGTTTCCTTTTTAGAGAGAAAATATGGCATCTCTAATTCGGAACTTATTTTATGCACAGGAGTGCCTGGCATGTCATTGCAATATTCTGCTTACACATGGCGTTGGGATCCTATGTTTGTGTTATGATCCATAAGAACTGTTATATTGAAATTAGCTGCTTTGTATACAAATAAAAATAACCAATCTATAAATTCTTATTGATGTATTTATATCTATGTATGTCAAAAGAAAACTTACTTAGAAGAAATACTGTTCACATAAGATAAAACTGTGAAACTCTTTTATTTTCCAATATATATGTGAGGTCGTTTGATTAGGAATTGCCACATAGACTAATCTGTGTGGATGCTTGGCACATTGATGGGGCATTATTAGGAGATGTGGTCTCATTGGAATAGGTGTGGCTTTGTTGGAGAAAGTGTGTAGCTGTGGGGATGGGTTTTAGGGTCTTATACGCACAAACTCTCTGTATGGGACATGATGTAGGAGGCTCATCTGTTTATGTGTTACTTTCATTGGTTAATAAAGAAACTGCCTTGGCC
>LOEQ01003342.1:123610-137480 GCA_001685075.1 Bramus lutescens
GGCCTTGGTGAGCTCCCATTAGATCAGCCCCATCGTCTCAGTGGGTGAGTGCACCCCTCGTGGTCCTGACTTCCTTGTTCAAGTTCCCCCTCCTTCTGCCCCTCATTTGGACCTTGGGAGCTCAGTCCAGTACTCCAATGTGGGTCTCTGTCTTTGTGAGTAAACTAGCTTTAAATATTTTTAACTTCTTTTCCCTGACACATCTTGTGTCATTGTCTCATTAAAAAAAAAAATACTAGGTAAAGAAATTGCTGGTAGCTTCAAGGACTTCTTCATATTTTCAATGATGTCCTAATAAGGTAGTTTGTGTGTTCATTTGAAAAATTTCAGAGGTCAAAAATAACATTGTAATGGAGAAAATTAGTGCTGACTGGCTGACATGTACTGTCTGACCTGTACCAAACAGGGATGTACAGACATTTATCTCAGATTATAAGAGCCGTATCTATCTGAGTGCATAGACTGCCAAAAAAGTCTCCATTTCCAATAATATCCAAAATCAGGAATACAGATAAACACTCTTGAATTTAAATTGTTACAAACACTAATCACTGTTTTCCAGAATGTGCGTTTTATTTGAGGAAGCCATTGTTGCCAAAGATTAACCAAGTACTAACTTGGGTAGGAGGTAGGGTTCTGGGCTGGGGATGGAGTTCAAGGTCTACAATTGCTTACCATTAAATACATTTCAGGTCAGCAGATAATATTTATTACTAGTCCATCGTACCACCCTCACAGTTTTCAATGCTTTGTAAAATCTGAAGGAAATTTTCTTTCTCTTCCTTTATAATGAAGGAGGAGTGGAAAGTAACACTTTATTCCCATAAAGCTTCTTGGGAGAGCAGAAGAGATATCAGCTACTGAAAGGTTATGACATTGGGGAATGCTGATTATTGTTGTTGTTGTGATTCTGATGGTGAAGAAAAGAAAATTGTACATTCAAAAATAAGAGTCAGGAAAGAGTTTGTTAAAGGAATACATACAGGAACAAGCACTCCCAGGCGTTAGCTGCTTGGCTCAGTCAAAGCCTTCCTGTAATCATTACCCCCGTTCCTGAAAATAGGATCTATTTTTGCTGAGCTCTTACTTTGAAGACTAAGATTATGGGTAGGAAACTTAGCAACATTTTTAAAATTATATGAATTATGCCTGTGTGCTAGAATTGAGACTGACAGATTAGTCTGTCTAACTGAAGACTGAAATTCATAGATTATTTTAAACACGGCAGGACTCTTTTGAATAGCTTCCTGTTCTGATCAACTCAATTCTTAGTTAGTTTGCCAGAAATAAGCAGTAAGATTCTGTAAACACGGCAGGACTCTTTTGAAGGGCTCCCTGTTCTGATCAACTCAATTCTTAGTTAGTTGGTCAGAAATAAGCAGTAAGATTGTGACCTATTAAGTAGGGATGACATAAATAAGTTGAAAGCAAATAAATTTATTCCACCTAGTATTGAAATCTAGTCTCAAATATTTCTAGTATTCTTTGACTATAGGAAAAATTTTTCAAGATGGGATAGGGGAATTCAAGAAATTCTTATGCTCATAATAATTTAATTTTCAGAATGAAGACATTCATCACCACTTCATAATAAAACAACAAAATAAAGAAACTGGATTTCAAGTGATTATTTTCACAGGACTAAGTCAAATCTCTTTCTATATTTTCTCCCAATGTACCGAAATTTCAACATTTAAATTCATTATTCACTGGGGTCAATCATTATTTTATTCAAGAAATTATATTTTTAAAATTTAAATTCACTGGTTTATGAAAATGTAACCGTCTCTGGAGTGATAATTTTGTACTATAAGAAATTAATTATGAAATGAAATATATTTCTTAAGTTCTGATATTTCTTTTTTACATAAAATATAGATCTGAAAGTTTTATTTTCTTGATTTTATTAAGTTATATGTTTCCAAAAGAGAATAATTAGCTGCAATGAAAGATATCTAGACTTTTAGAGTAGAGAAATAATTTTACATTTTATACTAAAACATATACATATGAAGGAATTATACATACACACACACACAAACACATATGAAAAGAGAGAAATAATCAGCCGTGTAACCTGGGTTAGCTTTGAAATTTCCGTATAACCGAGGATGGTTTCCTACTGCTTTCTTTCTTCATCCGATTTTAAATCTGCTAATTAGTGACAGGTGCTTTAGTATTATACTAAATAAATTAGGAGTCCCCTGAATCACCATAATCTTTCCTCCTCTAGAGAACTCATACTACCCTCCTCATTTTATCCTATTCAGTGAACATAAAACTGTAGCATTTTTTCCTGGCTTGATGCTCTCTCTTAAGTCTTGTACTTCCCATATCATTCAGTTCAGTGTTTTGTCCTTTTTAACGACTCTGGTGTCCCTGTAAGAATAAAGACTGCATTCCTTTCCACACATCGTAAACTATAACAAAACAAAAAATATATATAACAAAACAAAAATAAAAATTTTATGCTTTTTGTTTTTTCCCCAAATCTAAATTTTCAAAACAGCATAGTCATAGTCTAGCAATCTAAAATTTTAGATTAGCTCTATAAGAACAGTGGTATTAAATTTCCAGTGGTCTCCCTTCTTTTTAAAAGAAATGTTCTTGGTTATTCTTCTCATGAAGGAAATACAGAAAACGTTCTAGGTCTAGGGACATTTTATAGAGAAATACTCCCTTTATAGCAGATCTCTATGGTACATACTATCTATCCAATAAGAACAGAAGAAATGATAATTTGTTCTAAGATTTGTGGAATTCATTCTAAGTCCAAAAGTCTGAGAGATATAGAAGTCAGTTGCACAAACCTAGCAGGCATAGAGGAGAAACGGGATAAGATATGCTAGCTCAAGGTGTGAGGCAGAATAGATGCATACGCTGCCTTCTTCAGCTTCTTATTCTCCTTGGTGCTTCAAATGATTGGATGATGCACATGTTCCTTTTATTTGTTAAAACCTTTTCTGTTTTATTCTGTTTATAACTACAAGGCTATAAAGTTATGACAGCCTACCTATATTTGAAAAGTCACAAATAAATGAATAAACAATACTTTTCCAAAAGAAAACACAACAGATATCTTGGGGCGTTTAGAGAAATGATTGTGAGTCATAAGGATTATAAAACATGTTTTGGGAATCTTATGTACAGAGCACACCTCTTGTGATCTCAAGCCACTCTTTAAAGCTCAGATACAGGGAATAGAAAAGCCATTATCTAATAACCTCCCATGCTAATAAAAGTAACACTTACTGTTTGGATAGGAGCTGCAAATACACAATTTTATACAAAATGGTTTGTGGTAAATCTACAATAGATGGATTTTTTAAGTGGGGTTATTAAAATGCATCAATCATACCTGTATATATATTAGCAATTTTGTAAATACAGATTTGTGATAGGCAATTCAACATGAATATGTCTAACATCTTGATTAAGATAACATGGATACTGCATGCTATAAAAGGATATAGTGGTCTAAAAACCAAGCTGAAGACTTTGCTTTAGGAATTGGAAATCAGTTGTGATGAGGTGTAACAACGTACTCTAAAATATCCACTGAAAATCAAAAAGTAAAAGACTTTGCACAAAGAAAATTGCATGTACATTGATTAGTCAGAGTCAATTCTTTGACATCTATACTAGTAAAAGAAAATACTAACTAGAGAAACCAGGATAGTAAACTGGGAACATTGTCAGAATGGAGGGTTTGGGGAGCAGTGGAGAGGGGACTAGCAGCATACAAATTTTCTAATCAGGAGAACAGGGAAAAGAAGGCTTCTAGGGATAGAGAGGGAGGTGAATACAGAAGATGATGGGAGCAAGCTAAAGGGGAATTTCAGGATCCAATTGATGTGATGAGAAAACTGGGAAAGTGGGGACTTTCTTAAGGAATGGGTCAGAGAGTAAATACAGAGATAGGTGCAAAATAATAATATAGAGGATTGAAAATGCCATAAAACCATGCTATTACCATACTATTACTATTAGGTTTATTTTCAAAGATACTCTATAATACATGTAATTCGGTGTATAAATATACACATATTACCTGTATGTATATTTATATCTATGTATGTACATTTATATGTATGTATGAAGGCATATGCATGTATACTTGATAACACTCCCTCCAAGAGTCAAAGACCACGAGACACATCAAGTTATGTTGTTGTTCATTGGATCACCTGACTGAGAAATGTTCATCAATGTCTTTTTTTTTTCTCATGCCACATAGCACTCTTTGGAAAACTAACTCTGTGATAGAATGCACACTTTCCCACATAGTTGTTTCTACCTGGCCTTTCAAAATTTTTCAAGTACAGTATTACAGAAATTACTGAGATTTGCTTGCCTGCACAGAATAATTGTTATTCCTTTGGTGTGTGTGTGTGTGTGTGTATGTGTGTGTGTATGTGTATATGTGTGTTGATTTCTTTGCTCTTGGAGATTAGCCATGCTCTTCTGCTTACTATGTAGATCTGACTGAGCATGAACTGATAGAAATCCTCTTTCTTCAACCTGGAACTGTGTATGTGTGACACCATGCCTGGGAAAACAGTCCAACTGACTTATTTAATCAATCTTCTGAAATATGTTATAGAATTTACAGTGTCTTTATATTATACTATTTTAATGATAGAATTGTTCCTCTATATAATTTTTCTAGAGGCACAAATTTTGGTAAACTACATTTCATTACTTAGTAAAATAACGATTTGAGGTATTTAAAAATATTTAACTACTCTAAGAACAAATATAAATAATATGCCTTATTTATAACTTTTATGTAATTTGCAAGTATTTGTAGGTATCTGCTAGTTATTTTTCTTCATTGCTGTCTAATTGAATCTCATTTTTATGCAGGAATATGTATAGTATGATAAACACTGTAAAAGTTACAAACCTATTTTATATAACTTTTAGAATTTGGTTTGTCTTGGGGATGTTGCAGACAAAGCTAGAGAGGAATGTGTTTGCTTCTGTGTGGGATGATGTATTCCATAAGTGTCACTTAGACCAGTTTGATTGACAAAGCTTTTCAAGTGATGTGTACTCCTTCAGAGCTGCTGCTTGCTTCATCTAACAATTACTGACAGAGAACTGTTAAAGTTCCTGGCTGCAACAGTGTTTTATGTATTTCTCTTTCAGGTCAGCTTTTGTCTCATCTCTCCCAGGCAAAACAATACTCTTCTGAATTCATAGATAAGTGGTCCCTTTATTTAAGATTATTTTGTCCCCCTGCACAATTTATTCTTTTGTTTCTTATGAAATGCATTGTTGAAAATTACCCTTGTTCTGAAATTAGCTTTTTCAGACTCTAAAATAAAATCCAAATTCATTTTGTGTTAACCTTGTAAAATAATATGTTTCCATTCCTTTCTTTGTGTAAACCATATGAAAATATTGTCTAGCAATGATTTTACCATGTGTTCTGTGACACTATTCCTGAGGAGACATGGTCAAATGTCTACCTGCCACTGATAGGGAACCTAGAGAAAACAAAGATAAGGATATCACCAACGTGAACTTGATGAACCCATGAGTTTATGGGTCTTACTGGCAATATGGCTCAGGTATTGTTTACAGAAAGGGCAATTCAAAGACAACTGAATTCCCCAATTCAGTGATGGGTGATGGCTCATGGAAGCTGAAACCCTGGAAATTAGTGAATGCCTATGTAGGCATCCTGACAGGTCTAAGATTGTCTCTTTCAGATAGTTCAACTGGTTTGTCTGACCTACACACTTTACCTCTACCTATTTAAGATGGCACTCCCCTCAATGACTTACAGCTGGATCTAATGGAGACGTTTTATCAGTCAAGGTTCCCTCCTTTCAGATCACTCTACTTTGTGTACCATGTTGGTATAAGACTAACCAGCATAATCTGCATCTGTTTTTGATTCTACAAACCAACAGCAATCTACCTCGAAAGATGTACCCACCTGTGCCATAGAGGCACCACCGTTTTAAGTGTAATCAACTACTGTCTGATCGCACTGGAGGTTGGCTGCACAGAAGAGAATAGAAGCTTTGTATTTTATGTCTGATTAACAACCAATTACTGGAGAGGTTGTAAACCAGAATAGGTTGATTAAATTTAAAAGACAGCAAACTACCCTCTATGTTCACAGCCAGGTAAGGCTCATGATGCAATTTTGTCTCCTACCAGCCTTCATAATATCCTTTGGGACCCTGAAAGCAAGCATCAAGCAGAAATTTTTCAGCTCAGCCTCAATTTTTTCCTTTGTATAATGCAGTTTAAGTGTGTAGTACCTTCAAAAATACAATCTTAAACATTAATTTCATTGGGGTACAATTAGAGTATGCATATGATAATCCTTAAATCAGATTCACTGAATTTATATTTGCAAATTTTAACTTTTTTATTAAGATATTAAAAGATCATTACATCTACATAATTGAAGGATACTACACATGAAAGATCATATTGTGTAATGGTGCACTAGCGATTCTTAGATCCACGTACAATTTTGTAACTTCTGGGAAGACATTTCTTATTTCTCTGCATTCTGTACTTTACTAGCATCTAATAGGCAACATTCTATTGTTAATTTCTATGAGATCAACTTCGCAAAGTATGCATATGTTTGAATATTATACTTTTTGTCTCTCTTTGCCTTATTGGATGTATTTTATATTTTGTTAGTAGTCTTTATAACAAACAAGCTGGTTTATCATTTTGACATTAAGCTGAATTTCTCTGAATAATGATTTCAGTACACTAATTAACATGCTGGCTTAATTTGTGTCTACTTATGACTAATATCTATTTAGATCTTCTATTGTTTCCAATAATTTTGGTAATATTAGTCTTTGAGATTTTAGGCTTTCATATATTCTAAGTATTGATCCTTTGCCACTTTTCTAACTTGCTAATATTTTTGCTCTTTTTTTCTGATTCATCTCTTTCCTCATGTGAGCATTATCCTGTTTTGTGCAGAAAAGCTTCCATTTGATATAATTCTTACATTTTCTATTTGTGTGATCCTTTCCTAAAAATCCATGTCTATCCCAATATTTTTAAATATTTTCTTTGTGTATGTTTTTTCCTTTCTATTGAAGATCTTATGTTTAAATTATGAGAGCAGCCATATTTATTGAGATTACAGGGATTCACAGTGTTTATTAAGTTGGAGTAGACATAGTCTTACACCTAGCCTCTACCCCTTTCTTCATCCAAACTGTAGCTAATCTAACCCTTAGATTGACATGTGTTGACTGTGAGACCTATGTTGACTAAACGCTTTTCATTTCCATGAAAGAGAAGAAAATGTTAAAGAATTGAAGAATAAGAATCACAACTGGTAACGATGGAATATTATACTTTTCCTGGCCACTAAGAATAAGATACAAAGAATATTACTGGGTTGTTAAGCTCCCTCTTCCCTCTTCCTTTCCCATCCCAGTCACAGCGCTTCTTTCTTGGTTACCAACTGTCAGTGCTATAATTACAAAAGCCAAGCTCATACAAGCATGCTGCTCCCAAACAATAGTGACATATATTTCTCACTCTTGTGTCCAAATATTGCCAACATTAGGTACTGTCAAGTTTACCATGAAATATGATCTTGGTTGACTGTGTGCTCTCAACTACAGCTGTAGTTGGTAGTTTCTTTACTCTTGGGTCTCTTAAGTCTTTTGACTCTTTGAGGCCTGCTACCCAGCTCCCCAGATCACATGGAGGTTTATTCTTTCTTAGGGATATCCAGCCTTAGTTTGACCTGTTTCAGCCAAGTTTTCTTATCTTAAATTATTAGGTCTACCTTTTGCTTCTCTATTTTACCCTTCTTTTTTCTCAGTGTATTCTTTTAGTTCCTTCTTATTCTGTCTGTGTCTGGCTGTGTAGCTGTGTGACTGCTGCAACATCCTTCTTCTTTTCTTCTTAGTCCTTGATCTTTTATTTACAGATTTCTCCCCATGCCAACCCTACCTATTCTTTCTCCTGCCAAGATCTGCTCTTCACTAGACCAATCAGGTGTTTTAGACAGGCTAAGTAACTCATCTTCAGAGAGTTACACAAATGTAATATAAGAGATTCCATAACATCTTTGCATCATTACACAAATATCCCACAGAATGAGCAAATGTAGGACATATTCAACTAATATTTCACAGCACACAGCTTTTCTAAGCAGAGCTCTGCTTTGTTTCTCTGTATTCATATAGGCCTCTAGAATTCATAATGCAATCTTTCTTTTGTGTTACCTTTTCTGGGAACTATACTCAAAATTGTTTGTTTTTAAGTACTTCATATCTTCATTAAGGGAGAATACCATTTGTTTAAAATTGAGTTTGTGGAGAACTAATTAAAAACAAATTTCATGTTATATTATGAGAGGCAACTTTTATACTTACATTCACACTTCTTTTGCCGTTCCTATTTTATTCTGACTATATTCAGTATAATTTCTGTTACAAATGCACATAAATGTACATATACTTGAATACACCTCATCTCTACTTATGCTTCCTGTGGCTCCATGTATAATTAAATAATAAGCAGTTTTTGTAACATAAGTGTTATAGATTACATGTCAGGCAGTACAGTAAATGTCTACATAAGAAAAATTATTATGTCATTAATTAATAAAATAGTATTTTATTAATTACTTGAGAATTTCATAAGGTGTATTTTGATCATATTTAGTACCCACTGCCCCTTAAAATGTCATTGTTCAAAGCTTTATAGTCCCAATTAAAGGGAAATCAATGACACAATAATTTAGATGAATAAATATATTGGCAAATAGAGATATGATATATCAATGGACAGGTAGATAGGTAGATAGATAGATAGATAGATAGATAGATAGATAGATAGATAGATGATAGAAAGATAGTCAGAATTTCACAATTAATGCTTCTGTTAAAGATGAAGATAGAAAAATTTTGGGGAAAAATTCTTTATAATTTACTTTATCTTTGAAATACATTGCTTAAGAAAAACAGAGAGCTTTGCCTATTTTGCAGTAATGGAGCAAACTCAGAGATAGAGAGCAAGACTCTGCTAGTCAGGTGAGAATTAAAAGGAGCATTAATAACTAATGCAAGTCTCCAGACAGCCTATGTTTTAAAACCGTAACTGAGGAAAATAAATGAGGAATTGCATCCTAGGGAGAAACTTTAGCAGCATTTATCCTTTCTAATAGAATCGATTATCTTCTATATTATCTGAATCAATACTTCAGATACTTTCTGCATTGATTCTTCAGTGAAAGGTCTCAGTTCCACTAATTCTTCCAAGGCTTTTGTGAATTAATAAATACACCCAGAAAAATATGTCATTGGAAGGTCTTTAAATGAGTATTTGTCTCTAAAACTATATAGGACATGGAATGTGGAATTGATTTAATAAATTGCAGTTTATCATATTCAGTAATATTGATTGATCTGAGCATCAAATCAATTAAGTCATTAAGGCCTTTTCATGCATCTTTTAACTATAGATTTGAAATGGCCAGGATAACTTTCACTATGATTTTGTCCTATTATGAAGCATTTATTATGACATGAGAATGATGAAAGAACATGCAGTCAATGCTTTTAACATTGCTAAACAAATATAATATCAATGGCATAATCATTGAGTATTTCCTATTTTCATATGTATTAATGAGGAAAGTCTAATGGAAAGTGGCATTTATTCTTCTGTGCCATAGTATCCCCACCACTTTATTAATTTCTTTGGCGTACAAAATTAATATATTTTATATAAACGCAAAAAATATATGTAATAATTTAGTGGCTATTTCTGCTTTGAAGAAAAGAAATGTAAATCATAAATAATTTGTCACACATCTTGATAGCAACTAAGACAGTCTTTGCCTGATTCTACATCTGACAGTGATTTCTTCTATTTATAGTTTTCTTTTTATGTCTATATAGTTATACATGTTTTATGTATATGCATGTGAATCTTTGTATACATATGTAAATGAATATGATTATGTATTAGCTAAAATGAGGTTCTGATGCAGTTCTGCCTGAAGTTAGAAACATACAATGAGTAAGCACTGACAATGTAAAACTAGGTACAGAATTGTGAGATTACTACAATCTTAAAATGACTGAAGAGAGCATGAACAAAAGAACTATAAAAAAACCAAACTGAAAAACTGCAGACTTTCACTGCTGAAGTAATAAAGGAGAATAAGCAATTTACTCAAAATTTTAAGTTTGAGTAGGATGTTATAAGCTCCTTACATGTGCCCGCAGAGGCTCAACCAAAAGCAGATTACAGTTGGTTTTTAGAGATAAATAATGTCCAGATGCTCTCCAAAGGTAAAGAAGGCTAAAATTTGATGAATTACTATATATTTATTAACAATGGGCCAAAGGTGAATGTTAGGCATGGATCAGAAGTGGAGACTATGGAAGAGATATAGTCAGAATCATCCAGATGGAGTTTTCACCAAGGAAGTTTCCCTGGAAATAGGAATAATTCAGTAAGAAACTTCTAAAAGAATCTCCTTGAGCCAATAATGGAGGGAAAATATTCTTTAAAGGCATACAGAAAAATGTATGTGTTAATTATTCACAGACATTTTTAAATATTTTTTTACAACCTGCTAAGTAGTGTGATAGATCTTGGAAATATAGTGAGAGTGAAACAAACAGAAAAAGTCAGGAACAAATATAATATAAAGACATAACTGAGATTTGGTTCTACCTGTGTGGCTCGGCTGCAGTGGGGTTTTGATTGCTCACTCTGGGTTATTCTGGGCTTTCTTGGGGTTATAGCAACTTATCTGAAAGTTTATTAAATAGATATATAATGAATTTAGGGCTTAATGAAAAATACCTGTAAGAATTGTGCTTTTACTGGAAACGTATAACCTAAGGAGCTAGAAACATTACTGGGACTAGAGTAGAAAATGTAGTAGAAAAGAGATTAAAAGTTAAAGAGGTGGATCTGAGAAATCTAGGAGGGTGAACATGATCAATTTAAACTTCACATATATATGAAATTCTCATAAAGCAATAAAATGATATGCGTATATAAAGTTATAGAAGTATGTAGGCACTAAACTACAGGTTTTTTACATACTTAAAGGGAGGGGTACTGAAAAGCCTTTGAAATGGAAAAAAAAACAAAGAGCTTAGTGTCAACTGTGCCATAATTTCTGTTTTCCAACAGATATGGCCATCACATCCTGAATTGAAACCTATATAAATTCTGCATCTTCGTCTCTTGAAAACTCATTTTATCTTTAATATTAATTTGCTTAGGGGGATGCTCTCAGAATGTTCTCTAGTCAAAGACCTCCTCATTCTCTTGGTAGTTTTAGCAAGTGTAGATATAATAAAAATGCAATTATTACCATATCATATAATTAAATAGTACCTCTTCCATTTTAAATATTTTCAAAATTTCATTGATTCACCAATAATAATAGTGAATAAATAGTAATACCTAGAAAGACTTATTAATGTAAGGAATAATAGCAATGATATGACTACTAATTATCCCATTTTAGGTAATCATCTGATTTAAAACAACAGGATAGAATTCACTGAAGTTTTAGAAAAGTTTTCTCAGAAGAGCTTTACTGAGAAGAACTCAGAAGGATGTATGCAACACAAACATTTCAATTTGGAGACTGTTCAAAGTAGAATATCAGTTTCATTTAGCACAATTTATTGTCCGTGGGAAAGAGCAAAGTCTATTGTTCCTTGATCTGATTTTAAATCTACTAATATTAGCCTAATCTGTATAATCAGTCTTCTAAACTCTCAGCATTTATTTAAGTCCCATCTAATCTCTGTGAATTCAGAGCTTATAAAATTATTGAAATGCCCATTTCTCATTGCTTACAAAACATGAACATATACAGGGAACATTCTCAACGTAGTGCTAGAAATAAATCAACAAATTCAATTAAATTCTCAAGACATACATAGCACAATCAATCCACGGGTAATGATATAACACCATTTCATGAATGTGATTAATTTCCTATAGTAGTAAATGTCCTGGTGAACAGAGATATGGTGCATGGCCAACTAGGTTAGAAAGCAATTTTTAAGAAGTAATAAATCCAAATGAATCTTTTAATTAAAATATCACAAAATTATTATGTTAGGCACACATACCTATTGAATATTAAAATCATTTCATTCTAATCTTAGGCAGTATACATCATAATATCTGTAATAAGCTTTTATTAAACTCAATGTAACATTTTAGCTTTAATCATTAGATGAATGGATAGACTCAAGCAAATTAACATATATACTGCTTAGTTAAAATGACCCTAAAAGGACTGAAGAAGATGGCTCACTTGTTAAGACTGCTTGATGCTCTTCATAAGGACCCCCATTTAGTGCTCAGCACCTGAATCAGGCAGCTTACAACAGCCTAAAACTTCAGCTTCCGAGGATTTGAGGACCCATTTCTGGCCCCGACAGCTGCTTAGGATTGCGGAAGGTGCCAGGAAATGGTGGAACAAAACTTTAATCCCAGCACTCATGAGGCAGAGGCAGAAGGATATCTATGAGTTTAAAGCTAATCTGCTCTACAGAGAGAGTTTCAGGACATCCAGGACTACACAGAGAAACTCTGTTACTAAAAGTAATAAAAAATAATAATAAAGAAAAGAAAAAATATACACAAGGCACATCCACCATTCCACCATACAGACAAACACAATGCATAAACATAAATACGGGGACACATCCTAAGACAAGACTAGATTTCCTCCTTCAAGAAAGATTCTCTACTTTAGCCTACTTTAGAATAATACTTTGATGATATGTAGCAAACCATTCCCATTAGAAAGAGACTACTGTGCAAGAATGAAAACTTTAAAGTTTAAAAAAATCTATCTACTAGATCTTGATGTTCCAATAATAGCCAATGATGTTCCAATAATAATCCGATAATATTCCGCGGAGATGGGAAGAGAGCGCGAAACACAAACGAACCCACATTTATAAGTTTATTAGAAAGGATGTGCACAGCACAGGCCCGTGGGGAAACGGTGAACAGAGTGGAAGAGAGGGATGGGAATGGCGCCTCTAGCCATTTAGAATCAAAATTCAAGTTAATAACCACATAAGTGTTAAGGTGTCTTGAATGAATTTAAATTGTGATAAATTCTAGAGGAAATAAACGTAATTTGTATTTAACTTACATATTCATAGACAAAATTTCAAATTCTAATTATGCACGTTACTGAGAGAATAAAGCTCCTGATGCTATATGCTGTGTACTATATACAATGATATTTGACTTCTAAAAAACAGAGGAGGAGAAAAGAGAGCAAGTGATTGCGGGAACGAATGAGAAAAGAGAATACAACACCAATGTAAAGCAAAATCCTTTCACGTTTGCATGGAACATGAGCTCACTCATAACAAGAGTGCCAGGCCTCCTTAGCCTACTTACCCCAGGGAAAGGTGAGCGTGCTTTTTCCCTTTCAGCAGCCCCACGATGCAGGACAATCAGATGCCATAAAAGTCAAGTAAAGCAGGAACTCAGTTTATTACTGTGAGTGTCAGCTTATATAGGTAAAGTGATGTGGGAGTACCTCCATCCAATGAGAGACAGCCAATCCCTCCCTTTGGCTGGAGGGACATCTACCTAGATTTTGATGTTTCATCCTCACTTGGTTCCCCCAAACTCGATCCAGGCTTTTCTCTGTCCTACAGGCCTCGAGGTATAGGCCTTGAGATAATTTCGGCCCAACAAAGAGGAAACAAACTCTAGAAGTGACCCCAACAACAAAACTCTCGTCTACTATTGTAAAAATATAGTTCACATAAATATGTATTTTTTATTGTTTGAGGATAAACTAATATTTCTGAAGTCCTGTAGTTCCTTTTTTCATATATATATATATATA
>LOEQ01003343.1:0-23937 GCA_001685075.1 Bramus lutescens
GACAAAAGGCCTACCTTGCTGCTGGCAGGCTATTGAAACAAAGGAACTCCCGCCCGGTTCTCCTCCTCATTTTTTAATTGGATTATTTGGTATTTTGTTATCTAGTTTCTTGAGTCCTTTATATATTTGGAGATCAGCCCTCTGTCAGATATGAGGTTGGTGAAGATCTTCTCCCATTCTGTAGGCAAACTATAACTTTTTGCAGATGATATGATAGTATACATAAGTGACCCCAAAAACTCTACCTTGGAACTCCTGCAACTGATAAACACCTTCAGTATTGTGGTGGGATCAACTCAAAAACATCAGTACACAAATGATAAATGGGCCAAGAAAGAAATCAGAGAAACATTGCCCTTTACAATAGCCTCAAATATAAATTATCTTGGGGTAACTCTAACCAAACAAGTGAAAGACCTGTGTGACAAGAACTTTAAGTCTCTGAAGAGAAAAATTGAAGACATCAGAAAATGGGAAGCTCTCCCATGTTCTTGGATAGGTAGGATCAACATAATAAAAATGACAATCTTACCAAAAGCAATCCCTATCAAAATCCCAACACAATTCTTCACAGACTTTGAAAAAACATTACTCAACTTCATGTAGAAAAACAAAAAGCCCAGAATAGCTAAAACAATCCTGTACAATAAAGGAACTTTGGAGGCATCACCATCCCTGACTTCAAGCTCTACTATAGAGCTAATGTAATAAAAACAGCTTGATATTGGCATAAAAACAGACACGTGGATCAATGGAATTGACTTAAAGACCTTGACATTAATTCATGCACATATGACCACATGACTTTTGACAAACCAAAAAGTACATAACGAAAAGGTGGCATAACTGGATGTCAACATGTGGAAGATTGCAAATAGACCCATATCTAATGCCTCGCACAAAACTCAAGTCCATGTGGATCAAGGACCTCAACATAAAGCCAGTTACATTGAACCTGATAGAAAAGAAAGTGGGAAGTAACCTTAAATGCATTGGCACAGGAGACTGCTTCCTAAATAGATTACCAGTAGCACAGACACTGAGAGCAACAATCAATAAATGGGACCTCCTGAAACTGAGATGCTTCTGTAAGGCAAAGGCCACGGTCAACAAGACAAAACGACTGCCTGCAATTAACTTTTTTCTAAAGGGAGAAATGTGGAGACTGGAAAGCAGATCATCAATACTCTAGGTGTCATAGAGGAAAAAGAGATCCCCGCAACCTTAGACCAAGGACATAATGTTTTAGACAGAGTCTCTCCCTGGAGCCTGCACTCTTCCTCTTGGTCTACTGAGTGTTGGGATTACAGGTGTGAACACAAAATCCATCTTAAGGAGATACACTTATAATCTGTTCTCTAGGAGAAAGAGAAAGCTCAACAGTGAAGGATGAAAGGATTAGCACATATTAGTCTAAAATCAATCAGTACAAATAAGTCTGTGCCTGGGTAGAGAAAAGGTTGTATACACATACATATACATATAATGTTTTTCGAGGCAGGGCTTTTCTGTAGCTTTGGAGCCTGTCCTTGAACTCTGTAGAGCAGGCTGGCCTCAAACTCACAGAGGTCCCTCTGCCTCTGCCTCCCGATGCTAGGATTAACACGACATGTGCCACCACCACCCAGAGTGAAAAGATATTTTAATTTCAACAATAAATTGTTAAATCTTACACAAAGTTAGGTCACATGCAAAGCAGTAAAAAATAAAAAAATCAGGTTGTCTCTGATAGCTGTGCAGATACGGTGATAACTCCCAAATACAGTTTTCAGACCGACATCCTTGTGTCAAACAGCATCACTGTGTGGAACAGCAGCTTGGAGACATTCCTGTTGTGGAGCACCCCAGCATCTTTTCTGAGCACAATGGCATGCCCTAACGAAGAACAAGCTAGTTAACTCCAAGTGCTTTTCCTTTCCCCAGTTTGGTCCCAGGGCTAGACGTTTGCAGTGTGTGTTGCATTGCAGGCTCTACGAAGCACTCACTTGGCTTTGTTGAAGTTCCTGGCCCGTTTTTTCCCTTTTTATTGAAAATAGAATTTTTCCTCACATACTATATCCTGATTACAGTTTCCTCTCTCCCTATTCCCAGTTCTGCTCCCCTCCCATCTAGATCCACTCTTTCTGTCTCTCATTAGAAAACAAACACACTTCTAAGGGATAATAATAAAAATATAACAATATAAAATAATGATAAAGCAAAAACAAACACACCAGAGTTGGATGAGACACACAGAGGGGGAAAGAACCCAAGAGAAGACATGAGAATCAGACACCCACCTGTTTGCACACTCGTAAACTGGAAGCTATAATATATACACAGAGGACCTGGTGCAGGCCCATGCAGGCCTTGTACATGCTGCCTCAGTCTCTATGAGTTCATACTGCTTATGTTGATTTAGAGGACTTTGTTCTCCTGGAGTCCTCCATCCCCTTTGGCTCTTATACTCTTTCTGCTTCCTCTTCTGTAGGATTCTGGAAGTCCTAGAGGATGGATTTGATGGAGACATTCCATATAGAGCTGAATGCTCTAAGATGTCTTACTCTCTACAAAATGTCTGAGTGCGTCTCTGTATGTGTTCCCATCTGCTGCTAGAGGAAGCTTCTCTGATGATGGCTGAGAAGGGCACTGATCTATGAGTAAAACAGAATGCCATTAGGAGTCTTTTTTTTTCTTTTTCCTTTCAGAACAATAGTATTTGGTTTTACTGTAGGTTCCTGGACCATCTAACCTCTGGTTCTTCTTGATCATCCAAGAAATGTTGGATAAGGGTTTCATCTCGTGCAGTGGGACTTAAGTCAAATCAGATATTGCTTGGTTACTCCGTGTTTTTTGCCACCATTGTCCTAGCATATCTTGCAAATAGGACATCATTATATATTAAAGCATTTGTGGCTAACTTGATCCTTACCTTTCCCTTTTAGTAAGGTATAGAGTACCTTCTTATACCAAAGACACTAGAACGTAGGGTTGAAGTTTCTATGTAGGCACTTTCTCGCCATCTCCAGGTTCAATGAGTTGTGTAGGTATTATCTTCAGCAGTGGAGCCTGCCATCAGATTGTGGAGAGCAACCTATAGCCTTGGCAACAGCCTGGGTTGTTTGGGTATTTCCATTGGATCCCTTTGACCAACAACTCAATCAGATGTAACCCAATCCTGGAACTAAAAGCTTCATTTAGTCACAAGAAATGACTAGTTGGGGCTCTTTCTCTCTTATTGGTGATTTCATTTAGATTGCTTTCATATATGTATATATTATTGGAAGCTTCTCCTGTATTAGGTTTCTATACTACCCTTCAAATAGCCCTTAATTTTAGCTGTCTCTCCTCATATTTCCTCTCTTGTCCTCTTTGCCTCTCCTACTCCACCACTTCCTTTCATCCATCACTATGGACTCTACTTCCATTTCTTGATGAGATCTATCTGTACCCCTGGTCCCTTCCTCTATACCTAACCTCTGTGGTTCTACAGACTGTAGCTTATCATTGACTTAATAGCTAATATCTACATATAAGTGAATACATACTATATTTGTCTTTCTGGGTCATGGTTACCTCACTCAGGATTATTTTTTTTTCTAGTTCCATCCATTGACTAGCAAATTTTGTGATGCTATTTTTATATGGCTGAGTAATAATCCATTATGTAAATGTACCACATTTTCTTTATCCATTTATCTGTTGAGGGACATCTAGGTTATTTCCAGTTTCTGGTTGCTATGAATAGAGCAGCAAGGAATATAGATGAGCAAGTGTCTCTGTGATAGGATGAAGCATCCTTTGGGTATATACCCAAGAGTGGTAGAACTGGATCTTGAGGTTAATCAATTCCCATCTTCCTGAGGACCTTCCACACTGATTTCTATAGTGACTGTACAAATTTGCACTCCTGCCAGCAATAAATGGGTGTTGCCCTTACTCCACATTTTAACTAGCATGAGTTGTCATTTGTTTTATTGATCTAAGCCATTCTGATGGGTACAAGATAAAATTGCTCGCTAAGTAGTTTTGATTTGCCTTTCCCTGGTGGCTAAATATATTGAACATTTCTTTAAGTGTTTGTCAGCCATTTGAGTTTCTTCTTTGAGAATTCTCTGTTTAGATCTGTACCCTAGTTTGAAATTGGATACAGAATTTGTTTTCTTGATAGTATTTTTTTTAGTTCTTTGTATGTTTTGATGTTAGCCCTCTGTCAGATGAATAGTTGATAAAAAAAAAATCTCCCATTCTGTAGGCTGCCACTTTGTCCAATTAATGTTGTCCTTTGTCATGTAGAAGCTTTCAGTTTCACGAGGTCCCATATATTAATTGTTGATCTTAGTTCCTGTGCTTTCAGAGTTCTATTCAGAAAATCTTCTGGTCCAGTAGTGGCATTTCAATTGTATTTTAATAAATAAAGCTTGCCTGAAGATCTGAGAGAAAAACAGCCCCACTGGTCAGCCTTATAGATCAGGTAATGGTAACACACACCTTTAATCTCAGTAATCACAGTGACATGCACCTTTAATCCCAATAGCCACCCCAGTTGCCATAAAAATCAAGTGGTGTATGCCTTTAATCATGGTGGTGCATGCCTTTAATCCCAGCCCTAGAAGGGATTATAAAACGGAAGGAGACAGCTCTCAAAACACAGTCTCACTCTGAGATTCCAGGAGGCAGGATCGCCATTTCTGACTGAGGTTGAGGTAAGAGCCAGTGGCTGGCTGTTTTGCTTTTTAGATCTTCAAGTTGAACCCCATTTTTTCTCTCTGAGTTTTTATTAATAGTGCTTCATGTGCCAGTGAGTAAAAGGCTTATTCTCCACTTCCTTTTCTTTAAGGTTTGATGTATCTGGTTTTGTGTTGAGGTCTTTGACCTGCCGAGACTTGAGTTTTGTGCAGGATGATAAGTATGGGTCTATTTAGAGTCTTCTTACATGTAGACGTCCAGTTTGACCAGCACCATTTTTTTTCCAGTGTGTGTTTTGAATTCTTTTTCATATAAAAAGTCAGTTGTTCATAAGCGTGTGGATTTATATCTGGCCTTTCAATTGTACTGATCAAAATGTCTGTTTTTCGTTCCAAACCCATGCTTTTTTAATTACCGTAGCTTTATACAGTAACTTGAAATCAGTGGTGGTGGTCTTCAGCAGTTCTTTGATTGTTCAGGATGGCTTTAGCTATCCTGGGGTTTTGTGTTTCCATAGGAAGCTGAACATTGCCCTTTTAAGATCTGTGAAGAATTGTGCTGGAATTTTGGATGGGTATCTTATATTATTTGAAGCTATTGTAATAGGTATTGTTTCCTTGACTTCTGTCTAGTCAGTTTGTCATTTGTATATAGCAGGACTAGTGATTTTTATGAGTTGATTTTGTAGGATTTTTCGTGTCAATTATGTATATTGTTATATCATCAGGAAATATAGATGTTTGACTTCTTCTTTTCCAATGTTAACCTCTTGATCTCCTTCAGTAGCCTTACTGCTCTAGTAAGAACTTCAAGTCCTATATTGCGTAGGTATGGAGAGAGCAGAAGACCTTTCCATGTTCCTTATTTTAATGGAATTGCTTTGAGTTTCTCTCCACTTAAGTTGATGTTGGCTATGGGCTTGCTGTAAACTTCCTTTGTTATGTTGAGGAGTGTCCCTTGAATCCCTAGTCTCTCCAGGACTTTTATCAAGAAGGGGTATTGGATCTTGTCAAAGGGCTTTTCTATAGCTAACGAGATGATCATGCAGTTTCTGTCTGTGAGTTTATTTATATGGTGGATTATATTTATGGATTTTCAAATGGTGAACCGTCCATGCATCTCTGGGATGAAGCCTACTTGATCATGGTGGATAATCTTTTTGATGCCTTCATCATTTTCAAACAGATGAGATGCTGAACACACAACTCTGTGTTCCCTAGTCCCTGGGGACAACGTCCATAGGCAAGCAGAGGCAAGACATGCCTGAGGTTTCCCAAATTGTGCTTGGGAAATTTAAATTGCTTGTAAATTCTGACAACAGAGAAAAGACTCCAAAGAGTGACAGGGAAGGTTAGAGAGTCAGAAACAATAGAATACAGACAAGGTTGCCACAAACAAAGCCTATCACACTGGAGAAAACAGAGTTGAATGGAAGTTTATTTTATTCTATTTCATGTTATTTTTATTGGACCAGTAACATTTGGGAAAATTAGTCTAACTAGTTGGCATTAAAATTATGGAATAATGTAATTTTCTTAGGACCAGATATTTCAACACATGCAACTATATTTCAAAACAAGAGGTTATCACAAAGTAAATCTCATGAAGAGAAGAAGTTCTTAGACCAAGGGTTAGACCAAGTTCACATACTTCTTTACATAGAACATTCTAATTTCTAAGCAGGAAAATGGAAGTGTCATTTTGGAATGAGTCTAGGAAAAATATAATTTTTTCACATAAACTTGAAAATGTTATAATTCCTATGAATATTCTTAAACTAATAGTTTTTAACCCCTCTCATATATAAGTATTTTTCTTATATCTTTATTATTTAAAAATTTAAGTTGGAATATATTTTGGTCATATTTTCCCCTTCTCCAAGTCCTTCCCGATCCTTCCCCTCTCCTTACCCACTCAACTTTAAGTTCTTTCTCAAAAATACCCAACAAAATCCAATATAGCAAAACCTCCCCCAAACCAAGAAAACAAAATAGGACACCCAAACAGAAAAGGCAAACAAAACAATTAAACCGTAACCAAATAAAAGCACATGTAATATTTTTTGGTCAACTACTCCTGAACATAAGCTCTGTCATGAAGGAGTTGATAGTCCTAGTGTCACCCACTCCCTTGGAGAAAGCTGACTTCCTCTTGCAGGACATATTAACTGACAGCTCTACTGTTAGCCTTTACCCTAGTGGCTAGGTTTTCATTCATTCATTCGTTCGTTCATTCATTCATTCATTTTTAAAAATATAACAAAATAAAATATAGTAAGATAAAACAAAAGCTATCACATCAAAGTTGTACAGGACAAACGAACAGAAGAAACAGAGCCCAAGAAAAGGCACAAAGATCAGAGATGAGGTGGTTCAAACACGAGGATCCCCTAAAACCACTAAACTGGAAGCCATATGGTAAGCATAGAGGACCTGGTGAAAAACAGACTTAGGCTCTTGCGCATGCTATTTCCGTCTCTGGGGGTTCATATGAGCTTGGTTCAGGTTGGTTTAGAGGGTTTTGTTCTCTTGGTGTCCTCCATCTCCTTCAGTTCTTACACGCTTTCCGCCTGAGCTCTGAAGGGAGGGATTTGGTGGAGACATCCTATTTCGGGCTGAGTACAGAGGCTCATTTTAAACCGTGCTTTTCAGTGACATTGGGTGTGGTGAACAGTGGCATTGGTATTTGATCAGCACTTAATTAGCTTTTGATTAGCATTTTGTTACAGCTTTTTCCTTCACTGCGTGTCTTGAGAAGCATCTTTGTATTTCAAGTGTGTTTTCCTCATATCTGACTAACATTTCCCTTTCGTTCTTGCTGTCGCAAGTGAGTAGCAGAGTCATTAAGAAAATACAATTCACCTTTTTAGAAATTTTCTCTGCAGTATACTTTTCTGGAACATAGCTCATCATCTGAGCCAACATGCAGGAATCATTCCTTGTTAACATTCTGGGCAGAGCATACCCCAGTATCCTATTCATCCAAGAAAAATGGGGCATGTTTGTCAGGTGGTTTTTGAGTGTGTGAGAACACTTGGTCCCCAGATGGTGGCACTGTTTGGGGAGAGTCTGTAATGTTTAGAAGGTGAGGTTGAGCTGAAGGATTGGGGGTGGACTTTGAGGTTCATAGCCCTGTTTCCCTACTGTGTCCCTGCTTTCTGATAGGCTCAAAATGAACAAGCAGCCACACCCACTGCTATGCCTTCCAACCTTGATGGCCTCTATCCTTAAACCATGAGCCAAGTCCTTCCTCCTTTAGGCTGCATCTGAGCAGAAATTCAGACACAACACTGAGAAAGGCAACTTGCAATATTCTGGCACCTGAGCACACCGTACACATTGTCCCACCTATAAACCTGTACAGATCTGTAACCACGCTGGTGTCACTACCAAGAAGGGACTAGATCTCCCAAGTTCCTTTCTGTTTGTGATTTTACAATCCCAAATAAAAGCAGTACATATGTTTTCCTTCTCTGCAGTGTATTTTTAGAATATCTGGGAGATGAAGTGGGTTTGGTTCAGCCATATGACTGCCATTAGGACTAATGGGGGAAAGGCATCTTCATGGACAAAAAGGCTAATCCCCAAGTGTATAAATAGCAGCAGGCTGTGGCCAGAGGGCAGCCTTTGACATGATGATCATCACATGCTGTGTTCTTGAGGGGGTGGCCCTGTTCAAGCCAACCTTCCACGTGAGTGGGTTGGACCAAAGCTTGGCATTTCGGTGGTTCTTTCTCTGGAGGGTGCAACTTTCAGCCCCCACATCTGGACAGGAAGACCCAACTGTGCCTGCTAGGAGTCTTGTGCCTTTTGATTGAACTTTGCCTCTCTCTTTGTGTGTTCTCCCCCAGTTCTAGACAAAACTGGGGGATCCTACACTTACTCTAATGTCTGAACTTTGCTGAGAAACTAGTGCAATTGGTATTCAATCCTGACAGCATGTGTCTGAGCCCCAGCTCTGCAGGTGCCACATCTGGAGGGCCATTCACAGGCATGAGGGTGACACTTCCCCTCAGTATTTGCAGCCTTATGATCCAAAGGTCCAAATGTCTTCTGCAACCAGACTTTAAATCGCTAAATTCCTCTATCATTCCTGGCAGGGTAAAGAAGGAAGTTGGGCCCCAATCTCACTATACACCCTATGGCCCCCTTTCCCAGCCTAGTGCAACTATCTGACTAAAGTGTTCAGGACATCTTAGAGGTGAGGGGGATTAAAGTGTCTCCATGGGAGGGAAGAGCCAGAGACTCTTGTTGTCTTCACTTTAGATCCGACTTTGCATCTCAAGTTCACTTAAAGGTCTCAGGTCTCCTTTGGCTCCTGTGGGGAGCTCCACCCCTCCCTCACCTGTTTCTGGTGATATAGATGCTGTGGACAGCTGTCATGTCCAGAGGACAAGACTGAAGCCAGGGGGCTGTCCATCTGGACCCCTCCCACAGGGCTGCTTGCAGGCTCTGGAAGACGGTTGGGTTTGCCCTGCTGCCATGCAGGCCTGATTTTAGAAACAAAGACGGACATATTCATGTCCTTGAGCAATGTTAGAATTCATTGAACAGTGAAACTGGTATTAATTAAGGATTTCCTTTGGTAGCTGGCCATTGGCAACTAAAGATTCTTATATTCTAGTAATAATGATGACTGTTAATCTTAACAAATAGTATCTCTCAGGTTACAAATCACACTTCATGCAGTAAGGGGTGTGTGTGTGTGTGTGTTCATAAGTTATAGAATTATTGCAAAATGATTGAAGAACATGAAACTGGATGGGCAGGTGGTTTGTTCATAGACACATAGTTGATGGGTGGCAGAATCAGGATGGGAGTGGCTAGTAGCTCTCTGGTGCTATATTCTAAGTTTTTCACTATCCATGTTTCCATATGTTGCAGACTCATCTGTCCTTAGAGATTTTGGGTCACAGTATTTGAGGTGTGTGAGCAGGCAGAAGTAGTTGGATCCTGGGTAGCTGGTGGCTTCACTCTGTTCACCAGCATATTGACTGAAATACTGAGCTCCATGGGGCATCCTGGGTGTTTCAGGAACTGCTTCTTTACCTGTGTGTTTATGCCTTATCTGGTAGCTCACCAAGTACAGAGATAGTCATTTTGTAGTTTCTGGGAAGTGACTTTATATGAAAAACTGCTCTGTTTAGGATTTTTCTGAATCTTTCACCAATGAGCATTAAAAAACAAAGCAAAGCAAAACAAAACCACTAAATTTTAACCAGAAGAAATGAGATAAGAAAGCCTAAAGACATCCCTTGTGTCTCAGCTGTTTCCCACATAATAAAATGTATATTAATAATGACCATTTCAGCATGTTTTTCATAAATCAGTGAGTACCAGTATTCCCTGAGGGCCTAATACTTAAAAACTCTTTTTAACCATCATTAGCCAGCATCAAGGAGGAAAGGTCTGGTCATTATTTTGCCCTTCTTCAGGCTTGTATATTAAGCATTGACTGGGTGTGGGCACTTTTCAGTGATTTTCCTTATGATTTTACCCACATACATACACGCACAATTTTCACAAAGAAAGTCCTCCCTCTCTAAGGTATATGGGAAATACTTTCACAGGGCAGTGACTTTTAGGAACCAGCTAAAGACATCTCTAGTTTTCCCCGCCTAAGTGGTCTCCTGAGTGAAGTCATAGACTATTCCGTTTCCTGGAGAACTTTCTTAGTGGAAAGAAATAAATAATAACCCAGGAATTCTCCACAATATGAGACGCCACCTGTTCATGTCATTGGACATGATGCTCCTTTGGGGAAGAGATGGAAACGTCAGGTTGTTAAGTGTCCGAGTCTGAAAGTCTCAGAAGAAGGCCGAGGGATCCAGCCAGCCTTGCTGATTCAGCTTCCTTCTGTTGCTTGACTTTTCCTGGTTTCTATTTTCACATGCCATGTGCTTCTCTGTGGAGGCTTTTGGGATCTTCTCCAATTCCTACTGTCAAAAATAGCCTTCAAATGGCAGGGTATTCTTTGGAGAGGCTGCATGTACAGAACATGCTTCTAGCTGGGTTGGGTTGACATGACTGAGGCACATGAAGCACGTGATAGAACTAGAAAGCTGCAGGGCCCCTGGGGAAAGTCACTGACTGCTCCAGAAGCAATTCTGTTTGCCCCAAGCAGAACCAAAAAGCCCACAGCCTTTTCCATGGGAATCCTCTAACCTTGGAATCTTCTTCTTCTGACATGGGCTCCTCAGTAGTATTTTTACTCTCAGTAGGGGAGATGGGTCTTACTGGTTAGAAGGAAGAATTGAGGAAGGAGTAGGAGGGTAACAGAGGGTTAGCATGATATGCAAGGTTCTCCTTCTTGTTTCTTTCCCAGTCCCAGCTCTCCAGACTGCCACAAGTAAGAAGATCTTAGTGGAGAACTGTCCTAGATGGTGGGGTCTGTCATCAGAGCCATCAAAGCATGATGTTTTGTTTCCTTTGTTTTCTATGTCACAGGTTAAGGCCCCATCTTGGCCATGTATATTTAGCATTTCTCATCATGCTTTTAGCCCTTTCTATTCTCCTCATCGCTTAGCACAAAACTGGGCAGCTTCTGACTAAGCCCCATGATCTTGAGGTAAGACTGAAGGTTCTCTCCCTCCAGCTTCTTGAGAGCCGAGTTCTCTTTCCCTCCACACTTGTAAGTCCTAGGCATGTGCATTCGTTTGCCCATTGGCTTCTTACTTCCATAAAAGTAGGAAATGTAGGAAGTGTTCCAATTCTTGCCAGAAAACAAGTTCCAGACTAGAGCCTTGGTTTTGCTAATGCAGGTGGCATCATGGTGTGACAAGGGCTTGTATTCATCAGTGACAAGTGGACTTTGAGAAGAAACATGCAGATATTGCCGTAATGTTGTTCTAAACACAAGGAAATTGACAGTAGCAACACCCAGACCGTAACCCTAAGCATGACTGTAACTCGATATCTAGCTTGACAGGGAAAGAAATGAAGGGCAGGGTCACATCCAACACCCAGAAGAAAGGCCCTCCCTACCCTACAAAGCCACTGTAGGCATTCCATCAGAGAGGCTCTGAAAGTCAGGTTTTACAGCTTTGGAAAGATAGTTCTAGAGGTAGAATCCAGGGCTTCGGGTACTCTAGGCAAGAACTCTACTTCTGAGCCACACCCATGGCCCAGTATTTTAATTTTTAAATACTTTTCTAAATTTCAGATTTTGGCAGTCAGAATTTGTGGCATTTTTTAGCTGAGGAAAAGCTAGTTTAATGGGAAGAGATTTTAGTGAGATATAAAGATACCTCTTCAGGGGTGACCAAATTCTGGGAGATGCTGAAAATGTTTGTTTTACACGTTTCTGGTGCGGAGGAGCCATGCTTTGGGATGAGGCCTGTGGAAAGACAGATGCTCTGGAGATGGCAGCTGAGGGGATCACAGAGCCTGATCTGATAGCTGATGAACCTGTGTTCCCTGATGGTGCTTGCAATGCAGCTAGATGTTCCTGTTGTAGAGAGGGGTGTGCACACAGAGTCGTGAGTGTGAAATACAACTTCTGCCTCCTGTATACATTTCACTTAGACGTTTTATCATTAATCTCACAAATCTCTAGGGCTGCGATATGCTGGGAGATGCAGCACCCTTTCTGGTAGCTCTCTAGGGGGAAATACGCATTCTTGATTTGGCGTGATTACGTGTAGGCATCTTATATATAGTAAGTGAGAATTGTGTACACAGTTCTCTGCATGGTGCGAAACTTAACCTTCGAATGTACCAGTGAACACATCAGGTTTTTTTCTCCCTCTTTCTTTCAATGCAGAGGACTTCTTATTCCTGGACTTTCACATTTGTGTCCAAACACCACAGTGAAGTCTCCGCAGTATCTCTCCCGGCCCTGCCACCCACCCTGGCTTTTACAGGGAACAGGCTCTTTCTGCAGTCACCAGTGAACACAAGTCCTTTCATAAACCTGCCCTTTCTGGTCATTGGTCCCTCCTCCCTTCACCTAGTCCTTCAGAAAGAAAAGCTGCAGATATCTGCATGGCTGGAAGAAAGCCGTTTTGTGTCTAGGGCAGAGCTGGCATCTCCATAAAGCCTAGTTCCTGCAGGGGAAGTACTCTTTGATGTGCCTCATCTCTGCATGTCCCCCAATCCCAGCACCCCTTCTTTCTCATGTGTGTGGTGTGTGTATACACGTGTATGCATGTTTATATATGTAGTGAACTTGTATGTATGTGTGTAGGAGCTAGTAGTTGATGAGGGTGCCTTCGTCAGCTGCTCCCCACTTTGCTTACGGGGGGGTGTCTCTCACTGAACCCAGACCTTCTCAATTCAATCCACCTAGCCATCCAGCTTGCTTCAGGGATCCCCCATCTTTGCCTCCCAAATGTTAGAATCTCAGGCTGGTTGCAACACCTCACCAGCATTTATGTGGGTTCTGGAGAGCCTCACTCTTGTCTTCACTCTTGCATGGCAAGCACTTTATCCGCTGAGCCACACCAGCTTCTCCTCCCAATTCTTTTTTTTTGTTGGTTCCCTCCCCAATGGTAGCAACTCTGCTTCTACCGCAGGGAGTGCCTTGAGGGTCTTGTAGGTGATGCCGCTTGACACTCCCCTGCCTCTCGGGCAGGATGAAGTTGTTTCCTCTACTTCCTCTCTGCCTCCTTGCCCTTCTCCTTCCCTCCCTCTTCATTGGGATGTTGTACAAGTTCTGTAGAGACTGAGCAGAAATATGTGGAAGCGATTATTGTCTGTTTATAAACAGAAGCCTGCAGCACTGCCACAGGGAGACAGACCCTTCAACCTGCAGCCAAAGGCTGAATCCTGAAGCAAAAGAAAGGAGAGGGAATCCTCACCAGCCATCCTCACAGAAAGAGCTCATTCTATGTTTTATTTCACCCTTGTTCCTTGGAAACCACAGACTAGCTCTACTTTCTTTTGCTTCAGCCTCCTTGCATTGTAATGGAAGGCATAAAGGGAAAGAATAAAGCAAAGCTACCTGCTGGGAAAGTTGGACACTTAGTAAACTACCATCCTTCCTTCCTTCCTCCTTGGAGGCATTAGCATGCCTTGTGCAAAAGCCTGCCCCTCCTGCTACTCTGCATCAGCCTCCTCTCATATCCCAGTGCCAAGAGAGGAGACTGCAAAGTCCCATGAGCAAGCTTGAGTCCTCCCTGCAGGACCTGCATCTGCATTTCTAGTGGCTATCTATTTGGCTGAGCGCCCACTCTTACCAGGTTCGCTTACCTGGTTTCCGGTTAGATGCTGTGGTTATGGGGTTCACTGATCCAGACCACTCCAGCTAATACACACATAGAGGTATAATGGCAACAGAAAATAGAAGGTCAAGGGTAGTCCGGGACCACATAGAGTAAAGCAGAGAGCGTTAGGACCTCAGGACAGCCTGAGATGACACATCCCTTGCAGTTGAATTTAGAAACTGATGCTTATGCTAATGGTCCAGAGACATCATCACAAGCTTCAGCTGCTGTATGTCCAAGTTAGAGGCAGTTGAACAATGGCCTGGCCTTTGAGGGATCTCATGACCACCGGATGCAAATGTGGAGAAAACTCATGGGTTAGACTTAAAGGAGCCTGCACTCACTGGAGTCCCTCTGGTAGATTAAGAACCTATATAGTCTGTTTTAAGGAGGTGGGAAGCTGTGCTCTGAGTCCCAAATATGATGTCTACCAGGATGAGTGTTCTAGAGAGCCGAAAGTTCTTCTCCAGTCTCTCAACCTCCTAACAAGATTTAATCTAGTGCATGTATCAATGACCAAACACATGAATTCTGCATGTGAGACCTGACCTGCACTGTGGGCTATTCCTGCAGCTGTCTCTTGTGGGCTCTTGAGTCTACTTTTCTTGAATTTCATTTTCTGCCTTGGACCTCTGGCTGGCAGAGACCTAGGGCTGTGTGGATCTTTGTAAGCGGTTGCTATTAGGCCCTTTGTCGCTATCTGTTGTGATCCATAGCATCTCAGTCATTATAGCTCTAAGATCTGTGTATCTCCTGAACACTGGGAAAGCACAGAAGAGTGCCTTTCTCTATCAAGCCACTGGAGGTAAAATATCCAGAGAAATGGCCACCCTGTCCTCCTGCTGTACTGAGAACCTGTGTAAGTCGGTAGTGCCCTAGCCTGGCCACATATGTCCCTTCTCAGCTGATCTGGATACTCTATTGCTGAGGCCCTTCCTATCCTATTTCCAGTAGGCGCCTCCTATTGAGGGTCCTGGTTTGCTTCAGGGTTCCCTGTTCTGTCTTAGCATGGGTAGGTCAGGAGCCAGAATTATGGAGCAGCATATACTACCAGCCCCACAGCCACTAGCTGGCAAGCCTGGCCGGCCACACTGCAAGCCTGCCTGGTCTCATTGGGATTAGCCCTGTGTGCTTAGGACATGAGTTGCTGCTAACTTGCCTAGAGCTTCTGGCCATGCCACTCTGCTGAACTGTCTCCTGGAAGCTTTTGCATAATAGGCACAGTGAAATGACAGTGGCTTTGTGTATGATGTGCAGAATTTTGGTACAGTGAGATTGATAAAGGTATAATTGGATCCTGCATGATGGTCCAATATCCTTCCCAGACAAGGATTTAGCATCAATAGAAGCAGATTTGTCACTGCTGTGCAAAATCTTTTGTTGGTGTCTGTTTGCTTTCCAGTACCCAGTTCAATAGAATTGAGGGCAGGCAAGTTGCCTAGAGAGTGGGGCCCCAGCGTATCAAGCAAGACCGTGAAAGAAATCTGGTGGGGCTCTGTTTGAAGGAAATGTGTACTGCCAAAGCCTCTCCATATACAGACTCAGGAAGAACACAAAAATCACAAGACCTGGCATAGATGCTGATTTTTCAGGTTTCCCTTACCGACAGTAGAGCTTGCAGTAGTTAGGTACCAACTCGAGAGAGTTAGGGTGTGGCCAAAATGTCCCCGACAGACTCCTCAGTTAGAACAGCTGGTCCCCAGGTGGGGGCACTATTGGGGAAGACTGCAAAAGCTTTAGGACATAAGGATTTGCTGACATATACAGGGTCATAGAGGTTGGGCACAAGATCTAAATGTTGCTTGGTTTTGGGCTGAAGTTCTCGCTACTCCTACTCAGGGGAAGTATGAGAAGTTGCTTCCCAAGCTCCTATGGTCTAACACCAATTGAACCCCAGCATGATGCTTCCCCACTGTGATGCTCCTCAAATCATAAAACAAACAAAATAAACCCTTGTTTCCATAGGTATTCAGTCAAAACTACAAGGAAATGAATATAGGGTATGATTGAAAAACCTGAAATCCAACCTCCCCAGTGTATGGGACAAAAAGACCATGCGTACTGCCTGCCTGTGCAGGCCTGTGCCATGGCTCATTCTTTCTTGCACAGTAGACATTTGAGAAAACAGAATGTGAATCACCTAGCTTTCTTTGTTCCAGTGGTACCCATTCTTTTTTTTTCCCTGCCCCAACACATAAATATTTCGGGGCCCTTCTCCCTAGCATGGCTTTCAAGGCCATGTTTCAGAATTCACAAAATAGACGCTTTCAGGAGGATACCCACAGAAGTCACAAAAGATACATGGTTAAGAAGTTACCCAAAATAGAAGTTGTATTCTGCTCTCTGGAATTGTTTTAACCCTTTCAAGTCACAAATGAAACATTTAACTCACACTGATTACATTAGAACATCCAGACAGACAGACAAAAAGGAAAAGAGAGGGAGTGGGAAAGGTAGATACTAGATGGATGGGACTATTGACCCATTACACTCCATAAGTCTGTAAGTAAATACATTGATTCAGATGTGGCTGATCTTTGTTAGCAGGCAGGCAGAGATTGCATCCCTGATAATTAGTTGGTTTTTGTATATTTTTCTGAGAGTCTCTAATGAAAGGAAGCCATGTAGGAAGGCTGACTGTTATAGGCTATTTTCTGCCTATGGGATTTTATAATTAAACATAATTGGTGATTTTTGGAGGAAAGGTTTATAAACATGTTTCCATACAATTTAGCAAAATGCAGCTTTATTGTATGTGAGATGTCTGTACTCCAGAAACAATGTCTAGCAGCTGCCACACATTCAACACTTGGGCCTGAGACCAGTAGGAATGTTTTCCGTGTTTTGCACAGAACACAGGTTCACCCATAGTGAACAGGAATTGAAAGCAGCCAACTCAACTCCTCTGGGCTGGACCCCAAATTCATAAAGGTGATTTTGAGGGGCTCTATGCCCTAATGTTGCTGCTTTTCACAGTAAGCTGTATGACCCAGCTTTGCCTACTATGGGCTGTTCTCAGATACACAGGGGGACAGCATGCTGTAGAAACCAGGACATTGTTGACAGGTCACCAGTGACATCCTCAGAGCACTGCCAGGGGTCCATTCTTTCTTATATAGGCGACACTTGAGAAAGCAGAGCTGTGGCTCTCCTAACATTCATTACTCAGGGAACAGTCACTACTGTCCCTGCCCTACCACATAATCATTTAAGGACCCATTTCGTTTACCGCAGTTGCTCCCACCTCCAGTGGAGCTGTTCTCTTTAGGCACATCAGTGTGGAGTGATAATAAATCAAGAAGAGTCACAGTTCTATTTAAAGTAGACATCTTTTTTTAAAACTTACAGAATGTTGAGAAAGAAAGTTTAGATTTTTATATCTAAGCCTATTAAATAGACATCAGAGAGAAAGTGTTTTCTCCATTCCCACTCCTGGCCTTCATTGTGCTTTTCCTGATTATTGTATCTCTCCAGAGGTATCCCATGCAAAGAAGCATTTACTATGAGGAAGCCTCGTTTTTCTTTATCTGCTTAACAATATAGTTGCAAGGTGAGTGCACATTTATTCAGCAACACTTGTCTCTTTAAGCTGCTGCAAATCACAGATGCATAAAGCTTCTTTCCCTGGTCCGTGATTGGTGGACAAGGGTGTCTGAGGAATTGGATGTCACACTGTAGGAACAGCATGTGCAACACATTTATAGATCCATCTCTTCCTCAGAGCTTAACAAAGGCATTATGCTCTGCTTGCCGCATCTGCACTCTCTATAACACATAGATTGACATCAGTATCTGTAATAATAGGAATAAAGCAATGCCTAGTGTGTATTGGGTGCTCTGTGCATGACTATTTTCTTGTTACCTGTTTTAATATTTGTTATTTACATAAATAATGTTATTGGCTATAGTATATATAATTAAATACATGTGTTCTATAGTGTATATTCTAGTTCTATATTTGCTATGTAAGACTCAATGATAGAGTATCTATGTATAGTATCTAGTATTCACTCATTCTATTATCATCTCACCTAGATTTTATAGAAGAGCTGTGAGTTTGAGTGGTGGAGCTGGGATTTGAACTCAGGTACCATGGGTCAAGCCCAAATTTAAGATGCTCCATCCCTTACTCTGCTGAGAATGATAGGAAAGATAGTAGGACTTCCCAAGGGCACCATTAGGCACAGTCTCTTTGTCACTAATACATAGTAACAGTGTATGCAAATGAAGTCAAATTCATGGTAACACTGTATACAAACAGAGCTCCTAAACTACAGTTCAGAGTTAAGGATGCTGACCATACATTGAAAGTTTGTTAACACGTAGCTATACCAACTATCCACTGTTCCCTGAAGCCCTGCTCTAGCCCACTAGCCAGAAGAGCAATGGGGTAGCCATTAGGTACCTGAGAGGCAGCCTCATCAGATGTTTGGGGTCAACTCTCATTTTATTTTGAATAGAAACGAAAGTATTTTCTGGAAACAGCAAGGAGCAACAAGAAGAAGCACAGGGACTCTTCCTCCTCCCCAGTGGGAGAGAAGCCCACTAAACACTTCCCTCCTGATGGAATGATGGGCAGTCTAGCATCTTTTCTGATTCCCAAGAGAGACAGCACCCGTACTTCCTGACACCCAGAGCCCCTCTGTCTGTGTTTCTTTGCTCTTTACAAGTCACATGTGCCACTCCTCAGGAAGATGATACTGCTCAGATAAAGAAAGAGTTCCCCAAAGGTAAGAAATGAGGGTGGCTATCCCCGGACTCTTTCTTGATGCCCATAAAGAAAATAGCTCAGTGCCTTTCTGGGATGGTTCACACAGCTGGCATTATAGTAGTGTTGGGGGGGCACAGGGAGAAGGATCAGGACTAACAGTAGACATAGTGTGTAAGACCCAGTGCCAGTGCCAGCTTAGGCTCAGAAGACTGCCAAGAACACAGCAGACTCTGTGACTGAGCTTTGGAAGGTCTGGGGAGCGGGAGCAGCTGCCCTGAATGTAGCATGCCCTCCGCCGGCTGCCCAGGCCCCCAGTAACTGTCTGACATGGATAATAACTAAGGGGTACAGTCCCCAACACATAACTACCACTTAACATGACCTCCCTGGGTCCACAGTGTACACGGGCAAGCAGCCCGTCTCCATTTCCCACAGAGGAAATAACCAAGTGGGGCACAGGAATCCTGTCCCTGTAGGTCAAGCTACTGACCACTCCTAGGTGCTGTAGTGAACAGTTCTGTGTGAAAAGACAGAAGGACATGACAGAGAATGGACTCTGGTCCCTAGTACCATCAGGAGAGAGTCTGGACTTCCGATTGCCTTGAAGGTTTTTTGTGTTTTGTTTTTTTTTTTTAAGAACTTGGAACAAGACAGAAAGACACATATGAAATCATATGGTTTGGGGTGATAAAAGTTAAAGTGATTATGGTTATTGGTCAAAGTAATGTTCCTGGGAGTTGATTCTTATGTTTTGAACCATCAATTGGTTGCAGAAGCAATTATTAAACACCTGTCATGAGTTGGGTGCTGAGGTCAATACTCTCTGCAGTGCAGAAGGCACAGTGTATGTTGAATACTGTGGAACCTGAGAATGCCCACACTCAGAGATGATCAGGGCAGAGGTGTCTCTGTACAGGATGATTCTAAGCCAGAACTTGAGATGTCAATGTCATTAGAGTCTTAAGATGAGACTGCAGGAAAAGACACACAGAGGGGTGGAGGGGAAAGTGCCATAGCCAGAGCTCCAGAGAGGCCTGGGCTGCTTTGGAGAATTATGAGTGGCCCAGGAGACCAACATCAGAACCAGGGGCTTCTGATTCTTTGAGGACCCTGTGGTTTAAGTTGGAAGAGGCAGCCTCTACACCCACTGCAAGATTCTGGACTGCAGGCAAGGCCAAGACTTTGAAAGAGAAGAATCTCAGTGAGATTTATATTCCAGGTGACTGTCCCATGAGCTGTATGTATGTGGACAGATAAGAGAGGGGCCAGGCTGGGACTGAGAACCAAGCAGGAAAGAGAAAGGAGGTTTCTAAGGTGGGGGAAGCCACGGGAGAAGAGACATTCTGGATCTGGGAACAGATGCCATGAGTTTTGAGGAGACAGCATGCCAGGACTAGCCCTAGAGTTACCATTTTTCACATGAGGATGAAGGAGGAAAAAGATGCAAAGCCCCTGGCTTCTCTGTGAGCTGGGGAAGAGGTGTGCACAGGGAGGCACGAGAAGCGTGTGCTAGAGAAGAGGACTCATTTTGGAAGGGAGGGTGCTGGCTAGTCACTAGACTTGAGGCCATCTGGGCTACTGATTACGTTTAAGGAGAAAGTGGGGCAGTGAGGGAATCCTCTAGAAGGAACAAGAGAAAGTGCTTGAAGGCTGAGAGGACAACCTGAACTAAGCAGTATGATCTTGGGCAGAGAATCACGTGACATGGGTGGAGTAAGAGCCAAGGGAGTCTGGGACATCTGGGGGGCAGAAGGGGGGTAAGGAAGCTGAGTAGAGAAGGATCCAGTCAGAGGGAATACATCTATAAGCAATGATAGGAGGGGCATGGATGAAATGTCTCTGGTGTCCAGGAATGCCTCCTCCTAGCCACCTTGCCTCTCCCAGAAGAGCCACCCCTTTCTAGGCCCTATCCCTGGTGCTGTGGATACTTGTAAATTAAGTACTAGATGGTACAGTGTGGTTAAGACGTGATCCTAAACCCACCTTATGATTAGGCAGCAGAATGTAGGCAGCAGGAATGCATCCTGTCTTAAGAAGGGAAGGAGGGGCCCTGATAGTCAGGACTCAGTCTGGAGATGGAGATTCGTGAGGCAGCAGACCAAAGGCACTCAGTGGAGATCCAAGGCCATTTGGGGCAAGAAGATGCTGGGTTGGGCCAAAGAAGGAGTTAGGTGAGGCTGGGGCTGAGAAGGTCCGGTGAAGAGTTCAGGAGTTCAGAGGGGGAGGGTGGGCTAAGGTGATAGAAGGACCTATCCTTGCATTTGCCGGTCAGGAAGTAACCTGGGACAGCTATTAATTCTATTCTACTAACTCCAGAAATGGCCTCACCTGGGCTGCTAAGGGGTCAACTTATATTCTGACTCTTTCACAAGAGCAAACTAAAATGGTCCCAGGAAAGGGCCCCACCAGCTTTGAGAGAGAAACCCCTGATTACTTATGTGAAGCCAGTGGTCGACTCTAGAAAATTAAGGGGAGGGCTGCATAATTGAACACCATCCCTGGTCATTATATCATTAGTGTGGCAAACACAAGACAGATTAATATGCTGTCTTGAAACAAGGGAACTGTAATAATTACACACTTAACATGAAATCCAGACTAAAATAGTCTCTTCTCATCCTGAGCAAAGGCATTCTGAACACAGCAATCTAAGAAACACCTCCCTGGCCTAACTAGCTAGTCGTGGACTTGGGCTGACTGCCACGGTGACAAGGGCAGCCGTGAAGGTCTGTGATGAGATGAGATCGCATGAGCTTAACAAGGTCCATTAATAACTCACTGGCATCTCTGTTTTCTAAACTGTCTTGTGTGTCTTCTTCTTGTGTCTGGGAGCTGGGTGGGAGAGCCACTGGGTGCCCTCTAAATGGGCTGTAAATCTGCCTTCCTAGATTACACCTGCTGTGACTTGGTTGTAAAACTAAAGGAATGCAAGAAGCACGAGGACCTTGCCACTCCTGAGCCCTCACCAGCAATGCCCCCTCCAACAGCCGCAGAGGAGCCACAGAGCTCTGACCCGCTGGAAGGGAGTTCCATGCCTCGGCACCTGCTGGCAAGCTCCATGACCTTGCAGGTAAAAAGCCATCAGCTCCTCCCCATCCTGCTGGACTCTATCCCAGGGGAGACTTCTCCTGGGGAGTGTGGCATGCACCTTGACCTCACTTCTGCCTATGACTGCAAGTCTCTCTGTCTGTGTCACTGGCCCCTCCCTAACCCTTTCTCACCTCTCTTCTGCTGATTGCCTCCTGGAGACAAGGACACAGGTGGCTCTGCCAGGTAAGAATGAGGACTATGGGTACTAGCAACCATGACCATAGCAATGAAAGAGTGCCCAGAGGTCACGTGGATCACTTCACATTGGATTTTCAAAAGATCCCTATCAGATGAGAGTCCCTATACACCCCATAGTCAGATGAGGGTGCACAGTCTTTAAAAGATTCCCAAATCATGCAGCCATGAGTTGAAAGACATGAAAATCTTTTTCTTTTAGTTCCTCCTCTGATTATAGAAGTAACATATATATTTTGATTAAAGGTATAACATTTAAGAGGGCAGATGACCTCAGAGAATATTGCCACCACTAGCATTCTACATAGCCAGATTTACTTTTGGGGGACGCCCTGGCCGTGGGGCGCACCTCGCCCTGGATGAGAAGAAAACTCCATTGGCTCACTGCTGCAGCCCTGATCCTCGATGAGCCTGCGATAAACATCCAGGGTAGTCCCCAAATCCTGGACCACTAAGATGTCTGTAGAGGCACGGACAGTGAAGCAGCAACCACACTTGGGCCAGCAGCCCATTCACGGGGCCTTTATCTCCAGCCTTGACCCTTCCCCAAAGCTTCTGCTCATTTAGTGACTGGTGCATCAGACACTCGGTAGCTGACGACTCACAATGCCAAAGAGACTCCTTGATCACTGCAGCTGCCAGGGGCCCATGCACGATGTGGATGGAGCTCAGAGTGTCTTCCTCTCTGAGCCCCCAGTGGGCAGGAAGGGGACTAGGACCAAGGAGCCATTCTAAGCTGGCAGCGTATCCAGAGAACCTGTGCTGAGCCCCTTGCTGTAGACAGACCCAGGACAGTGCCTGTGAGACATACGAAGTTATTGAGATGTGGCATGGGTCGTCTTCTACAGCTTAGCATAGAGACAGCCATGTAGGACTCACTCTTGCCCAAGGCAGTCTTTGAAGGTACCCTGATGCTCTGGTTGGCCTTGAAGACCCAGTAGGACATACTGGGAGTGGCTGCCGTTGGCACACTTTCTAGTAGAATAATTTGAGCAGAGACATTCAAGGACTCGGGAGTTGGTACAACGAACGGCAGCAGGAGATAAGTGTGAGATGTATACTACTGAGCACCAGTGCAGTGTCCACTAAGGCTTGTTGCTTATATATGTCCAATAGAAACCAAGAATACTGACTTCCAGAATCTATGTGGGGATTCACAAAGAGAACGGGCACAAGTGACTTCCCCAGCATCTGCCATGGCAGCTCTGCAGTGGTGACATGTGCAAGGAGCACAGAGGGAGAGACGGCTGTGGAGATGGAGGGGATTCTGATCTTTCCCGGGATGCTTACAGAATCCCTCTGTCTAGCAAAGACTTCTACCTTTTTCTACCCAGGAGAAGCAGTTCCCGTAAGCCCCAGATAGGACTTCTGAAAAGCCATTTTCCATGCCAGGAGGACCATGTATGTGCTCCTTAAGACACCCCCCCCCGCTCCCAGCAGAAATGAGTGTGCAACTTTCTAGCACCTGCATTCCAATCCCACCCATCTCTCTTAGAATGTCAAATTGTAGAACCTTCAGATTTGGGTTCTTCGGCAGTGAGTGGTTTGGCAGCGTGAATTCACAAATGGGCAGATGTTGGTCGTTGGTAGTCAGTGACTTCAATGCTAGTTATTGCTTGGTCCCTGCTGTGGTGGGGTCTGTGCTGCTGGCTGGAACTGACCTCCAGCTGCTTGTCATCAATGTACCCATACCATCTTTGCACATGGGCATGGGGGAGGGGGGATGATGACATGGATTTACACTGTGGCTTTTGCCCCCTGAGGGTTGTGTTCGTGATTGGCTCCCGCTGAGTAAATGGGATGGATGTGTTGTTTCCTGGTCTCCCTTCTCTCACAAAACAAAATCTGTTCTTGGTCCCAATTAGGAAGCACTGGAAGTCCGTAGACCTCAGTTCATTTCCCGCTCACAAGAACGGCTGCGAAAACTTAAGCACATGGTACAGCAAAGGAAAGCCCAACAAAAGGAAAACCTGGGGCAGAAGCAGAGCCTTCTTCCTGTCCGTGCCCACAAGAAGCAGTTCACCGTTCCGCATCCTCTTAGTGGTAAGCTGCAGGTGGCTCAGGAGGCCTG
>LOEQ01003343.1:23957-35471 GCA_001685075.1 Bramus lutescens
GTATTCTCAGGCCTGGAGCCTTCACCGAAGGTTCAAACAATGATCTCAATGCTCTCGAATGATGCCACTGGCATGCGCAGACCTCAGCATCCTGAAGCCTTCTCTGGGAGCCAGCTCATGTATGGGCATGCGACTCAGCAGAAATAACTTGGGACACAGATTTGCCATTTAGCTAGGAAAGGAGCCACATCACTGTAAGAGCCAGGATAGCAAGTTCAAATTCTTGACTCTTAACGGATGTTTGCGAGCGATCTCCTCTGCCCTTTATAGATTGCAAAACAGACCTTGGGGCGAGAAGTTGACTCCAGCTTGTCTGCATCAACATTTGTCATCTTGAGACCTCTTCCTGCTATGAGCTCAGAGGAAGGATGGCCAGCTTGCCCAGAACTGTGAAGGCCAGGGTCAAGTTGACCCTGAGAGGCAGGGCACTCTCCTAAGAGCAGGAGTTAGCAGGGACCTTTACTGGGGCCGGCACTATGTGTATGTGTGNGGGGGGGGGCTGGGAACATGACTGTGAGCAAGGCTGAACTCAGTCTTCTTCATGGACCTCATAAACAGGCCCTTGAACTAGCAAAAATAAAAAGAGATGAAGGCAAAGACTGAAACATCAGGGCACTTACGAAGGGCCTGCCAACCCAAATCTTAAAATCTGGAGGCTTGGAGAAGCCTTTGGTTTATGGCTGTGAATGCAGGAATAGGTCTCTAGGAAAATGTTTTGGGCCCAGGAGGTGAAATCATGAGTGTGGTTCTGAGTAAAAGTCCTCTTGGGGGAAATAACCATCTTCAATAAAGTGCAGCTTAGCAAGTTTACCAAGCTCTCAGGAGGAGGGAGATGCAAGAGACAGAGAAGAGGGCCTCTGTAATAGGTTCCTATTAGACTCGTCTGTGGGTAGACTGGCTTCTTCCCACTCTCCAGAGCACTTCAGGAGAACTGTCTAGAGACCCCAGCAGGGGCGCCCTTGAATGCATTGTTGTTAGGCAAGGGATCTGGCAGGTTACCTGATGTTTCCACCCCGTGACACATTCCAGGATGATGAGAAACAAAGACAGCCAGAGAGATGTGCAAATGGCTGGCCTACTGCACACTGGGTGTCTAGCTAGTGTTCCAAGCTAGGTGCGGGCACAGACTTAGTCTAGATGTATTCTCTAGGGGACCATTAAATCTCTAGCTCAACAAAGAGCAGCTGTTTCAGGCACAGCTGTCTCAAGGCACTGTGAAAACCAAATGGCAGCCACAGTGGGAGTAACTCCTTGGCACGTTCACACACACAAAGCACGAAAGATTTTACTTGGTCAAAGCGTTAGGCTACCAACACCGATGTCAACTGATAATCACAGCAAGCATACACACACACACACACACACACACACACACACAGGATGGCACTGGAGAATCTCCATTTTCAGTCTTCAGTGTGTGCAGGAAACAGCAGAGACCTGTGGCTGTCGGGAGCTTATTCAGTATGGCAATGTATTCTTTCACTTTACATCACTATAACAAACACCTGAGACAAATCAACTCACAAGGAGAAAAGAGTTGATTCAGGCTCAGTTTTTTAAGTTTCAGTATCATCGATAAGCACCATTGCCTTTTGGCTTATGCTAAAGCAGGAGCGCATTACAGTGAGATGTACAAAGTGGAGCAAAGATGCTCATCTCTCAGGAGCCAGGAAGCAAAGGAGAGAAGAGACCAAGATCCCAGTTTCTTTCGAGGGCACATCTCCAATGACATGAAAATGCCCACCTTACCCCATCTCTTGAAGTCTGTGCTACCTTCCTGCAGCTCCAAGCTGGGGCCTGGGCCTTTCACACACAGGAAGATATACTACAGATCCAAACCAAAGCATGTGCTGTTTTAGGCTCCTCCCCTTCCTGTATCAGAAGGGACATGGCTTTTATATACCTACATTAGGTTACTTTCTTGCCATGCTATAAGAAATTGCTGTATACATCCCTAAAACCATGAACATACATTCTTTCAGAGTTCTAGGGACCAGGGGTCAAAATAAAGGCACCTGCAGGGCCAGTCCTATCTGGAGGCTCAGAGCAAAAGCACGCCACATCCTCTCTCCCAGCTTTGGTGGCTTCTGGCCATCCCTGGTGCTCCTTGGCTCATGCATGGTCCCCTGCAGCCTGCCTTTGTCTTCACACGGCTGTCTTCCTATGTCTGTGTGCCTTTGAATCCAATTTCCTCTTCTCATACTGAGCTGAAGTCCACCCATCCAGTGTGACCACATATTAACTTGATTATATCTGCAAGGACCATATTTCCAGTGACAATGTCAAAAGAAGGTCACAGTCACAGTTTTAGGAATTTGGACTTGAATGTATCTTTTTGTGTATATATGTGGGGGGAGGGTACAACTCTGATTGCAACATTAGTCAGTTTTGATGTTTTTCCCAAACAAATCTAACTTCATGTGCCTCTAAATGAACATTTTAAAACTGTGCATAATAAAAGGGGCCCAGTCTGGATGCATAGTATTAAATAACCAGTCACCTTTTTATTCCCCAAATTCCAAGACAGTTCTGGCCACTGGAATGCTCTTGGGGGGACTTGACCAGCATGGATTTTACGGCCATTCCAACTGTCCCTGTGGTATGGACATGTTGAGGAGAGCTTTATTTCTGTGTTTGTTTGTGTTAGGTCAGATCAGACAAGTCCTGAAACCAGAGCCTTGTGTAAGCTCAGGGTAGTGAGAGGGAAGGTTTAAGGCCCCATTAAACAAGTCTACAGTATGCATCTTTTCTTCAGCCTGTCTGCTGGCAAGATGATAAAAGCAAAATGCAGATGTTTCCTTACATGCTAAATTAGTTCATAAATCATGTGTGCGAATGAGCCCTGGCTGCAGCATTGAGACGTCTGATGGAAGGAAGGCTCAGGTTTGCTTTTCCACGCCGGGGTAGCTGCCTCTGATCAGAAGCAGTCTTGGCTCAGGGACAGACCCGAGAGCTTTAGGTGGGAGCTCTGGCACCTGACAAGGCTGAGAGAGGCAAGTCCCTGGGTTTGTAGGAGCAATGACAGAGGGGACCAGGGGCCAGCTGTTTCATGTTGCCTGATAAGTTCTAAGCAGTCTCAGAGGCTCGGGGACAGATTGCGGCATGTGTGTGTGCGCACACATGTGCACACATATGTGGGTGTAGTGCTAATTAGGGCTAAGGGTCTCTGTTTGAAGGGCAGGGGAAATTTTATGAGCAGTTGGGGGTGACAGAGGCTCATGAAGTAGCTTTATAAACTCCTGGCTCCATTCCCCAGCTCCTGGTGGGGAGCTTCCCATTGCATGGAGGTGAATGGACACTAAGCAGGTGGGTTCTGGTGCAGGGCGGGTGGGAGGAAAGCACAAGAATGAGAAGTGACTGGAGATGCTCATTATAGCTATGGAGACGGGATTAAGGGAGATGGGAGGGCCAGGAATCAGCTCAAGGAAAAGTGACTGCCGGGAGGCTAAATGGTATAGCCACTAAATTCGGTCTTGGGCAGGGGTCAGAAGATGGAGTAGCTTGCTGTGTGGAGGGGCTGAGGGCCAGAAGCAGTAAAGGCAGGGGCTAGGGAAGATCCTGGGGCATAAGGAGGTAGGAAAGGTTCTTAGGTGGAAACGTAAGTAACAGGTGGCAGTTATTGGGCTGTGTAAGAAAAACTGAGATGATAAATACTCTAGTCTGTGGGCTTCCGTCTTCCTCCCAGGTCAGCACTCTATCAGTTCCCTGGGGTCACCTGGAACTATAAGCAAGGCTTCCCCATCAGCTCTTTGCAGGGTCATGAGAGGATTGAGGCATGCGCAGAATCTTAGGTAGACTGAGTCTTGTACAAAAGGTAGCCATGACCTGAGGGTTGAGTGTTTTAGGAATTAGCTTTTGCCTCTTCCATTTAAACAGAACCCCAAGCAGAGTAGCCTGACTGTATATGGGAAACCTCAAGTATAGCCACGCGGGCACCTGCGATTTGCAGGGTTTGTACCTGGAACAGGTGGGTGGTGGTCCTCGCCATTCTCTATGGACACATTCTGGACTTCATCCTGTTCTCACCAAAGCTCACCACACTTGGCCTTGACCATCTTCCGCTGGAGTCTCAGATTCTCCCTGGGTCGCACGCCCATCCTGTTCAGATCCTTCCCACCACATCTCTGCCACCTTCTCCCTACTCAGTCTCATTGTCTATCCTTCTGCACTCCTGGAAGATGACAAAACACTCACTGGAAGCAAGTCTGCCCCTTCTCTTGGTAGCATGGCACTCCGCCTGAACTCAAATCCAGCTTCTTTAAACGCTTACCCCCTAAAATCTCCCGCTTGACCCCTAAGTTAGTGTATGAACGCTTTTGCTTCTCCGCTGAGCTCTTTTGCAAAGATGAGCTACTACTGCTACCTCAATGTTACAGACTCAGCCTGACAGAGCCCTATACAGCCAGCCTGCATGGCCTGGCTACTACTTCAGCCCCTTTCCCAAGTCCTTATGGCCTTCTTCCGTGGCGCTTCCTAATTTGGTTATGTATCTGACCTTTAGGCATGCAGAAAATCCACCAGAAGCCTCTGCTTCTGTAAGCCCCTTTTTCCTCTATGCCTCCATTGCTGTTCAGTTCTCAAACACTTCTAAATCTCCTCCCTCCATGCCTTCTCGTTTTGGATTATCCTCTGTGGGTGTCCTGGAGGAATGTCCCCAACCAGAAAGAAACATGGGTGGCCCCATAGCACACCAAGACTCCCTGCTGGATCTCATGAATCAGACGGACTTAATCTGAATTTCATTATCCACACTTTCCAAGGTGAGCCAAGCCTTTCAAATCACGGGCCAGCAGAAGAATGGAATTCTCTAGAAGGCACTTGTAAATTTCCTTTCCCAGAAGATTGTTGACAGTGCTTGGCTGCTTTGCATTCTCAGAGCATCCAGGGGGAGATCAGTAGATAAGCCATAGAAGCAGATGGGATCGCCACAGCTCCTGCAGCCAGTCTAGCAGGACCACAGCATCCTTACTTCTGCCCCCATCTGATCCCAGGAATGGTTTCCCATAAAACATTGAAAGAAATATTTGTGGTCAGCTCTCCCAGTGTTAACCTCAGAGGAATTTTAAAATGTGCTTATCAGAGAAGAGTAAATTTTCCTTTATCAGCTCACAGAAGAAAAAAACAGGAAGCAGGAGCTACTTGAAGACTCCTGATTCAGAGCCCTTCCTGGGCAGACTTAACACCCTGCGAAGGGATGCCCTACTGCATTGCTTTGTGCTTTTAAGAAGGGTGAGAATTAGAATTAGATTTACAGGATGAGGTCATTTCCAATCACAATAATAAAAAGTCAGAGCCCTGGTCTGCCAGTGGTAGGAAAAATGGCTTTCTAAGTCATTTGCCCAATGGCCTAGGTTTTGTTTTCCAAATTACTTCCTTTGGGCCTCACAAGACTGTTAAGTAATAAACTGTGTGGAAACTCTAAGGAAATAGTTTATGAAGTTTATCAATAGTCTGTAAGTCTCCGTTTCTTATGGTTCTCAGAGGGGGGAAAACAAGTGGAGAGCCCTAGAATCTGAGCAAACATTTTGATAAAGTTACTATTTGATTAGCAATGGCTGCAGTGGCTTGAGGGCAAGGGGTGTGATTTGTGTTTGAGCTTGTCACTTAAGAGCACAGGTATTGTGTTTTAGCTTTACTCCAGCTTTGTTGGCAAAAATTATACAAACTTGTGCTGTGCACTATCCCTTCATTAAGAAATGTACTACAAAATAGTAAGATGGCTGTCATGTACACAGCCAGCACCAGCCTACTTATTTTTTTGTGGTGAGAACCATTAAGATGTTTCAATGAACTTGAGGTTGAATGCTTCCTGGTACTCTCTGGTCACCTCGGTGTGAAGCAAGTCTTCAAAACATTCTTCCCTTTAAATAACCCAACCTTTATCCCCTTGGCCAGCCTCTCCCAGACCCTCTTCTCTAGCCCCTGCGACCTCCACTCTAGTCTGTGCTTCTGCAAGTGCCATTGCGAAGCCCTGTGGTGTTTATCTTTCTCCAGCCTATTTATTTCATTTATTGTAAGGGTTGTCTGTTTTGCAATGGCTTTTTCTCTTTTTTTAAAAAAAAAGCAAAAAAAAAACACAAAAAATAAAAATCAAGCTGAAACAGTAAATCCCTCCAAAAATAAAAATAAAACTTAGGCCATATCCCCTTCTACCTTGGTCTCATTTTCATCAGAGTCTTCTGCTCATTATATATTGTTGTTATAAACAGCATTTTACATATACATATGTGTGTATAAAATATGCATCATACATGATTATATATGCATACATTATGTGTTATACATCATATGTATTACAGATTATACATTATGTATAATTGTATAATATATGATGTAATATATATATATATATATATCACTACAAGCAACGCAGCAAGAATACAGGAGTGCAGATGTCTTTTCTACATACCCTTTGGTCACCTTTAAAATGCAAGGAAATAGACACCCTGCAGTGTGAGGGCCACATCTTTCGACAGTTCATTTAGTTTCTAAGGAGTCAGTTCCTACCAGCAGTGTGTAAGGGACCCTCTTCTTCACCCCTCTCCTGCAGTTCGGGAAGTTCTTTCTATTTTCCCCATTGCAGTTATCCCAACAGAGATCAGTGGTGTCTTAGTATGGACTCAGTTTGCATTGCCATGTAGTTGTATATTGTGAGCGTTTTTTCCATACATCTAATGACCACTTGAGAAATGGCTTTTGAGATCTTTACACATTTGAAGAGTCAAGTGCTTTTCTTGATGTTGTTGGAGTATTTTCCTCATATATTTTAAAAATTAACTTTTTATTGGATGTATGGTTTATAGATATCTCCTCCTGTCTTAAAGGTTATCTCTTCATGTGGTTACTTTTTCTCTTGGATACACAAAATGTTTTAATTAGAATCTTCTAACTAAACTTTTGGTTCTTTGGGAGTCATAATTCAAAAACACATTGAGTGGGGCAGTGTCATGGAGCCTTTTCCAAATGTTTTCTTAAAGTGGTTGTACTCTTCGAGGTCCTACCCCTAAGTCTTCAGTCCATTTTGAATTGACAGTGGGAGATAAGGGTTCATTTTTATACTGCACATCGTAACACCATTGATTGAAGGGACTGCCCTTTGTCCACTGTGTGTTTTCAGGGATTTTGTCAGAGATCGGTTGAACATATGTGGAGTCATTTCTGGGTTCTCTGTTCTGTTCTGCAGTCTGTATGCTGGTTCTAGGCTGGAGTCCTGCCGTTTGATTACTGCTGCTTTATGGTAGATAGTAAAGTCAGGCAGCATGGTGCCTCTAGTGGGTTCTTTACTCGAGGTGCCTTTGTCTAGTTAGGGTTTTTTGTGGATTCATGTGAATTTTTCCTGTTTTTGTGAAAAATGTCATCTTGGGAATTATATAGGCATTGCATTGGATGTGTAGATCATTTTGAGTAGTAAGGGTATTTCAACAATATTCTTTAAATTCTTGAGAGAGGGGTTATATTTCCTCTTAATAACATCATTTCCAATTCTTCAGCGTTTTATGGCATAAACCCTTCCTAACCTACTTAAATTTATTCTTATTTTCATTTTTGGTGAAGCTATTAATATGGGAAACTCCTTGATTACTTTTCCATCTATTTCATTGATAGCATATGGAAACAATGATTATGTATGTGCTGAACCCAGTTCTTATTCCAGCAGTTTTAGCTACTATCTTTAGGAATTCCTCCATGATAAAGTCATGTCTCCTTCATACAAAGATAATCTCCTTTCTGGATGCCCCTTGTCTAGTTCTACAGACAAATGGAAGTGGTAACGGTGGCCATCCTTGCTTTGTTCCTGATCTTAGTGGGAAAACTACCACGTTTGTGGTGTTCATTGTGGTGTTCACTTTGTCATCTGTGCCCTGCAGTATGCTGAAGTATATTCTCTCTTTACTTACTATCTTTTGTTTTTTTTTATTATTTTGTTGAGTTTGGTTTTGTTTTTTATTATTACAGGCTGTTGAGATTTGTCAAATAATGGTTTTTCTCTTTGGTTCTATCAATAGTGTGTAGCACACACATACACACACACGAGGGAACAATCATACTTGACAGGTGAGCAAGCCTTTAAATCACCAAGTGATACTGAGTTCATCTTACTCATTGTTCATTAAAGATTTTTGCCACGAAGTCCATCACTCAACTACGTTTGCCTAGATTGGATGCTAACGTAACACAGCCACTTAAAATTAACTTGAAAGAATTCTCTCTTCAGTTGTCTGCAAGTGCCCAGGAACCTCTCTTGGAGCTCAGTGAGCTCTTTGGTAGACACCAACAATGAAGCCTTCAGGCTTCTCTTTGGTGGGATTTAAAAAAAAAAGTTTCTTTTTTAATGTCTTCACGTGCTATTAGCCTGTCCTGATTTTCTTTTTCTTCTAGACTTATTCTTGGTAGATTTCATCTTCTCAGGAATTTATGCCCTTCTTCAAGGTTATCCAAGTTGTAGATATCATTGTACACAGCTGTCTCTCGGGGTCCTTTTGTATTTCTGTGGTATCAGTTGCAATGTCTCCCCTAATTTCTGATTTCATCTTTTGAGTGTTTTCTTTCTTAATGTAAAGGTTTGTCAATATTCTCTATCTTTTCAAACCCAACTCACATTTTAAAATTAATATTCTGTGTGTGTGTGTGTGTGTGTGTGTGTGCACTAGCTTTTGCATGCATGTGGGAGTAAGGTGAGATCTTCTGGAAACCCATTCTCCTTCCTACCTTTGCATGGCTCTAGCGATGGAAATCAGGCTTTCTGGCTAGCACCCTTACCTGCTGAGCAATCTCATCAGCTCTCAAACCCAACCGTTCACTATTTCAATCCTTTGTGTTTTTCCAATCTTTATTTCACTTATTTCTGCTTTCATTGTTGTCAATTCCTCCTCCTCCTAACTTTGGCCTTAGTCTGCTCTTAATTTCATTCTTTGAGTAGAATGTTACATCTTGTGAAATCTTCATGAGTGCAGGCATCTGAACTTCCTTCTCAGAGTTGCTTTTGCCAAATTCTGTGTGTATTGCTCTGCTTTTCCACTTCTTTGCATTCTTCTTCAGCCCATTGGTTTTGCTGATGCATCTTATTTAATCTCCATATATTTGTGAACTTTTCTACAACTGATTTTCACCTTATACTACTGTGACTATAGAATTTTAGCCTTATGCTTGCTGAGGCGTGCCTGTGGCTGAACACATGATATGTCCCAAAGCATGTATTTCATGTTCTTAGAAAAGAATCTGTTTTTTGATGTTTGGAGGTAGAATGTTCTATGTATGTCTGTTGGGTCCATTTGATTTAAAGGGTAGCTAAAGCTGAATGGTTGAATGTTTCTGCATTGATTTTTATGTCCTTTGACAGAATCCACTATTGAAAGTGAGATCATATATAATCCCCCAATATTGCATAACTCTCTTTGGGCCTGTTACTTACTTGGTACATTTAGGTATTCCTATGTTTAGTGCACATGCATGTGTATGTATGTATGTGTGTGTGTGTGTGTGTGTGTGTGCGTGCGTGTGCATGTATATGTGTTTTATGCTCTTCATGAATTGCCTCCTATTCTTTAGCAATATTTCCCTTTATTGCATTGTTAACTTCATCTTTACATAAACTTTGTCTCTGTCCCCATGTTTAGCTTGGCCTATTTGTCCTGATCTAAGCATAGCCTCTCTTGGTTGCTTTAGGTTCCCCTTTACATGAAGCATCTTTCCTATTGATATCCTTCTAGTCTACATACCATTAAAGCAAGTTCTCATAAGCAGTATATAGGTCTGTTTCGTTTTGTGTTTATTTATTTATATTTATGTCTATTTTTATTTTTATTCAACAAGGAGAAGGCCTTGCTATACCCCAGGCTGACATTGAACTAGAAATGCTCCAGATTCTACTCCCCAGGTGCTAGGATCACAGACCTGTGCGCTATGCCTGTTTTCGTCTGTGCTTTTCACTCCGTGACTCCCCTCCGTTTGTTGAATGCATATGGATTTTTTGCCTGGATGTATGCATGTTATCACATACACGTAGTGCCTGCAGAGGCCAGAAGAGGGAGTCAGATCCCCTGGGGCTAGAGTTAGAGATCATTATGAACTGCCATGCTTGTGGGTGTTAGAAGTTGAACCCTGGTCCTCTGGAAACACATTCAGAGCTCTTAAACACTGAGCCATCTCTCTAGACCCGACTCTGACATTTGGTAGAGAATTTAATTCATTTATACTCCAGATAATTGTTGAAAAGTAAGAACTTCATACTTCCATTTTTTTTTATTTTCTCCTTTTTTTTTTTTTAGCTTCTTGGTGGTTTTCCTTTCCTTGATGATATTTTGTAGTGATGGAATTAGCCTTTTTTTCCTTTTTCTTTTTTTTTTCGGTTTTTTGATACAGAGTTTCTCTGTAGCTTTGGAACCTGTCCTGGAACCAGCTCTTGTAGACCAGGCTGGCCTCAAACTCACAGAGATCTGCCTGCTCTGCCTCCCAAGTGCTGGGATTAAAGGCATGCACCACCACCGCCCGGCTGCCTTTTTTGTTTTGTTAAGTAACATTTCCATCTATTCTTTGAGAATTTCATAATGATCATTTTCATCACCCTTCCAACTCCTACCCACCTTCCTGCTCATCCAAGTTGTGTGTATGAGTGTGTGTGTGTGTGTGTGTGTGTGTGTGTGTGTCTTTTAAACCAATCAAGTCTCAATTTGTCTTGGCTGACTCCTACTTGGGGTGAGGCCTGTGTTGGAGTGTATTTGAAATACCAAATGTCACTCCGTTGTAGAAACTGACTTTCCCTCTCCAAGCAGCAATCAAATGCCAATAGCTTATTAGCTAGTGGTAGGTCCTCGTGTCCACCTCCCCTAGTTTGCGCCTGTACAGGTTGCATGCTGTCACAATAACTATGAATTCATGTGTGCATTGCCCTGTTGAGTCTGAAAACCACTATTTCCTTAAAGCCATCCAACACCTCTGGCTCTGAGCATCTTCCTGTCCCCTTTTGCACAGATGCCTGGACTCTGAAGGAGGAGGTGTGCTATAGTTGTCCCATTTAGAGGTGCACATGTTTATCGTCTGCATGTTGTCCAGCTGCGGCTCTCCCTGCTAATTTCCATCTACTGCAGAAGAAACTTCTCTGGTGACAGTTGAGTGACACACTGATCTTTGGGTGTAGCAATAACTGGCTCCTTTCTATGATTTATCATATCTACCGATTGGCTTGCAATATAGTTACCTGAGACTTGCATAAAACTGTGTATACTTATAACAAGCTGCTTAAATGAGTAGTAATTCAATCTTACTTGAATATATATAAAAAACCATTTATTTATAAAGTTTGAGGGTTCGTGTACTTGGAATTCTGGGATAGGAACATTTTTATGTCTCAAACCTACCCCTCCACACAAAAGACCTCCAAGTATATTTTTCTTCCACACTACTAATATTTTACTTTTTGGTGTAATCATTTACATGGTTCAGATTGCATCTCCCTCTTACCTATTTTTTTTAAATATTTATTTATTTATTATGTATACAATATTCTGTCTGTGT
>LOEQ01003343.1:45966-59253 GCA_001685075.1 Bramus lutescens
CACTGTCTAAGACTCCCACTGACTCTTACCACTCTGGAGCACACAAAGGCTACTATTCTTGTTAGGACCTGGCCTCTTAACCAGGACACAAAAGCTCAGCAGGGTTGTCCATGTTCACACACATAAAATGTCATTAAGCTGTAATAAAGTACCTAGCCCTGGGAGAGATTATAGTAATTAAACCAAATTGATAGTGCACTCAGAGACACCACCAAAATAGGAAGAAAAATTTTGCCCCCATTCCAGACCCTAAATCTCTGCTTTTATCTTGATTATGTTGTTTCCATGATAATTAAGTAACTTTGAGTACCTACAGGGAACCTCTCTGAAAGTAAGAAAACAAGAATTGGGGGGGGGCATACCATTAATGATATGACTCCCAGCATTCTAGCCGGGGCTTATAAAGGATCCCTCAATTTGAAGACTCACTGTTCTCATAAATGAAAAGTTGTATGTATCTTGCAACAAAAGCATTCTCTTCGATTTAATGGGAAAAAAAAAGAAAAGAAAAGAAACAATTTCCCTTATTGATTCCCCAAACCTAAAACCGCTATTACAAGCCCTTGCCCACCAAACAATTTAATTAATGGGCTTCAAAGCAGCATTGTAGACAGAGATCTGTTCTGGCATGTCTCCGAAGAAGAAACTGATGTTCAAGGAGGACCAGCAAGCTAGGTAAGCTAGGTGATGCTGTGTCTACAGTCTTCCATGGCCCTTAACTGGGCTCCTAGGATGGACTAAGCAATTGGATCTCCTTGCTAGTGGAATGTTCTGGCTGGGTTCTGACTCTGGCTTCCCACAGTCACCTGAAACTGCTTTTCCTCATATTTCTTGTCATGATTATGTTGCTTATATTTTCATTTAAATCAAGCAGTAGAGTAAAGCTGAAGTTCCCTCAAGATCAATGCGCCTGCTGCCTTTGGCTCAGTCCCAGACCTATCTGCTAAGGTGCTGTCACAGTCTGTCTCCTTTCACTTTCCCTTCAGAGCCTCCCCTTTGTACCTTTAAGCAGACTCGTGGTTTTTAACCACACGTGGTATCGTGCTGTGCTTGCCTTTCCTTCTATAGCTTCTATTTCCTGGTGTCGTCCACGAGCTTTTCCAAGATGCAGATTTCTGTCCTCCTAGGTTTTGCTTGTCTGCACAGTGTATTTTATTTAGGTGGGCATACTATTATATATCAGGCTCTCACTGGAGGAAACAGTGCGGGGCCAGAGGTGGGACATGGAAGCTTTTGTTTCCTCTTCCCAATTGAGTTGGATGGACAGCTCAAGGAGCGATGTTTCTGGAGCTGAAGAACTGCCCTCTTGAGGGCTTTGGAATCAGCTCCTTTGTGATCTTCTCTCCTGGACCTTGTTCAAATCCAGCCTGGGGGCAGCAATGGTACATTCCTTTATTCACACATTCGCTCAACCCTCTTTTTTACCCATGAAGTGCCAGGCACTGTCAAATCACAGGCCCCTGCAGGGCTTTGTGAGTAGCTGTGTTCTATGTAGTTGTGGCACAGTGCCTCACAGTGAGTAATAAGCATTCAACTTGAGGTCCCAATGCCAGTCCACCATTATCCAGCTGAGGGGCTGTACCCAAACCTCTCGCTCTTGGTGGGATTCATGTTCCTTACTGTATGACACAGGGACCCTATGTACCTCTTCCAGCTATTGTGAGGGCAGAATGTGTTTACTCATGTCTAGTGACTAGCCAGATGTGACTTGCTGATCCTGTCATTGTCCTTTCACACTCTGCATTCATGCTCCTAAGTGCTGAACATCGTAACTGTGTTCCATCTGACTTTCATACATAAGAGAAAATGAAAAAAAGGGTTTTGTATTGCTGTATACATATACCTACAGGATCAGGGTGCAGTGAGTCCATTGTGTTGGAGAAAAATCAGGTAGCATCAGGACTTGAACAGGTTGTGTTGTGGAAGAAGCAACCTTCCAGACAAGGGTCCCTTAGGCCCTGCTGGTAACTCAGAAGTTCGTAATTTACATGGGGAGAAGGACAAAGTATTTGTGTCCGGAATGTATTTAGAATCAGCTTAATCAGACACGCCATAGGCTAAGAGGAAACATGTTTCTTTTTTCCAGTATATGATTCTTGCTACTGCCATCCTGTTGTTTCTTGTTGAATCACAGGAAGTCAAACATTGAATGGCCAAAAGGGGTTATGTAGGAAATGTTGACATTCAAATTGGCAAACCAGTGGGTTGATGAATTGTTCAGAGGGAGATTGCTTCATTTCCTGGCCACCCAGGCCTGAATAATAACGCAGAAACTATATTAATTACAACACTGCTTGGTCAATAGCTTAGGCATATTTCTAGCTAACTCTTATATCTTAAATTAACTCATTTCTATTAATCTGTGACCGGGTAAGGTTCTGGCTGGCATCTTTCTTCTTCAGCAGCTATGTGGCATCTCCCTGGAGCCGCCTGATTTTTCTCTATATCTCTGTTTGGATTTTCTGCCTGGCTTTACTCTACTAAACCATTGGCTGAAACAGCTTCTTTAATAACCAATGGTAGTAAAACATATTAGTAGCATACAGAGGGAAATCCCACATCAGAACATCCCTCCTTTTACAAGTGAATCATTGTCACTGCAAATACAGGATGAGAAGTGACTTCTACATAAATATCTGGCCTCCCCAGCTTGCCTGCTATACTGCCCATGTCCTGTCATTGAGACACTGTCCCCTCAGAGAAGGTATTTTTTTTTTCAGGACAGCTATGGATTTAATACGGCTTATAAATATACTTACATCTTTTTGTTTTTATTTTTTAATCTTTTATTCTTTTTTAACAAAATAAAATACAATAAGAAAAAAACAAATTCCATCACATTCAAGTTGGAAAAGGGAAACCAACAGAAGTAAGAGACCCAAGAAGAAGGTACTAGAATCAGAGACTCACTCGTTCACATAGTCAGGAGTCACATAAAAATACTGACTGGAAACTGTAATATATATTCAGAGGACCTGGTACAGACCCATGCAAGCCCTGGGCTTGCTGCTTTAGTCTCTGAGTTCATATAAGCTTTGCTTGGTTGGCTTAGAGGGCTTTGTTCGCCTAGGGTCCTCCATCCCCTCTTTCTGCCTCCTCTTCCGTGGGGTCCCCTATGTGCTCTGAGGGGAAAGGAGTTGTTCTTCAAGATGCCACCTTACCATGTGAAGACCCTACCCTGTGCGCTCCTTTCTGCTGAGGAGCCAGGCCCGCACCCCACCCCAGCACCTGCCGTCTTGTTCCTCATCCTGCCCTCTGTCTGTTTCAGAATCTATAATAACTTGCCGGAAGTTAAAAAGAAAAGAGAAGAGCAAAAGAAAAGAGTGATCTTACAGAGTAACAGACTCCGAGCAGAAGTCTTCAAAAAGGTAGCTCGCCTGGCACATGCAGGCGTGACGAGGGTGGTGCGCAGGAAAGGGGAACTTGACATCTTTGTTTCCGTTGTTCCTCCAGCAATTACTGGACCAGCTCCTTCAGAGAAATGCCGTCTGATCCCAGGTGGCCCTGCTAGCCACAGCCTAGATCTGGGAAGATGTCCGACGTTGGATGAGCCATTAAACTTAACACTATCTTCACATGTGAAAGATACTTTTATTTTACTTTTTTTTTTCTTTCTGAAAGACCCAAGCAAACAAAAGCAACAGTCCTGGAGTCAATAGATCAGCAGTTGGTTGCTGGGACTTCTATTACTCAGAACCTGTTAGACATACCACTCCACCCCCTTTTTAATTATTATTATTTTGACTTGTGAATTTTACCCATTGCTTCTGAAGTTTCCAGTATACCATGTCCACCCAAGCAGGAAAGCTTTATATATTCAAGTATGCTTAGATGTTGGTGGTTTTTTGTGGGGTGCAGTGCTTTTTTATGAAATTTTTGAGAAGCAAAAATCTATCATATTTTAATTCCTAATCCCAATGGCTGCCAATTCTGAAATCCAAAGTATGGGTCAAAGTCTGCTTCTCATACACACCTTGGAGCACGAGAGGCTGACTTTGAAATGGACAGGCGAAGAGGCAGCGCACAGGCAAGCCCCAGAACCCTCTGCCTCTCTTCCACCCCACCGTGCCTGCTTTTGTCAGCCAAAGCCCTTGTTTCAGTGGGAGCCTGAGAATGACTGGGTGAGGACATCAGTGGTTTCAACACACACACATGCACGCACGCACACGCACACTGGAAGTTATCTTGATCAAATGGCCTAGCAATGCCCACCCTCATATTTTCTTTCAAGTATTCTTCATAAATATGTATTTGTGGAGTTAAGAACAAATTAGTTTTTGTAACAAAAAATGGAAATAAATACAGGTATTTGAAATCCATGCATTTCTCTGCCATGTATTCTGCTACAACTCTCCAGTGACATCACCGGGTCTCTTTCTGCTAGACCTCTGGTCACCATAAAAGTCCTTGTGTTTCTGAATGCATTGCAGACAAGGTTGCCTCTCAGGAGCTGGTGCAGGAGATGCAGGGATGACTGCCCTGGCAGCTTATAGGAGCCTAGAAACAGCAGGGACTTGGAGCATGGCGCAGGAGCTCTGGTGACACCTCCCTACTGTAAGGTGGCTCCCTTCCTCCTCCTCCCACTGCTGCACAGGGCCTCTCTTTCCAGACCACTATCTATTTCATATTTGTTGGCAAACTTATAAACTCTACCTGAGGGACCATCTTATCACTGTGCTCTCTCTGCTATGCCCTTGAGCAGCCAGCACCTTCCCTTTCTCCTCCCTTCCGCTCGCTCCTCCCTTCTGCTCGCTCGCTCCTTCCTTCCTTCCTTCCTTCCTTCCTTCCTTCCTTCCTTCCTTCCTTCTTTCCTTCCTCAGCTCTCTCTCGCTCTGTGTATGTGTGTATACAAATATGTGTGCTCACATGTTCAGGTGCAGGTGTGTGTAGGTACATATGTGTTTACTTGAGAAGGCCAGAGGACAATCTTAGGTATCATAGTTCAAGCACTAGCCATTAAAACAAAATAAAACAAAACCAAAAAAAAAGCTACCTCATTTTACATGTAAAAGGAGAAAAGTTAAGTTTTTTTAAGTAATAATAATAATTAAAAAAAAAACCCTCACTGACCTTGAGCTTGCCAAGTAGACTGGGCTGATGTCCACTGAGCCTCAAGTATCTACCTATCTCGGCCTCTCCAGCACCAGACTATAGAATGACATTAAAAAACAAACAAACAAATAAACAAGCAAATAAACCATGCAATGGTAGTACACTACTTTAATCCCAGCACTGAAGAGGCAGAGTCAGGAAGATCTCTTGGTTCGAGACCAGCCTGGTCTACAGTGCAAGTTCCAAGACAGCCAGGTCTACACAAAGAAACCCTGTCTTAAATAAACCAACCAACCAATCAAACAAACAACACCAAAACCATGGACTATGGGGATCCAGCCGGGTTTGATGTGTTTCCCCTGCTGTGAGCAAGTCATCTCCTCTGCCTAGACTCTTCATTTCTGTTTCATTGTGCCTGCCCCTCTCAGAGGAAGCAACATGACGGAATCGTTAGAACCAGAGGCTCTGCCGTGCCATTATTGTTCCTGGTCTGTGGCTTTGGGTGGAGGTGCCAGCTAGTCAGGTTCTAACCAGGAGAGAAACCACAATTATCTGGGAATTTTCGGTGGATTGAATTATTTACTGAGTAGAGAATTGTCTAGTAAGAACTGTAGCAGATCTGAGGAGCCCAAGTAGCCACAGAAATAAAGGAGCCGCTCTGGAAAGGTTGGGGTGTGACTCCGTAGATGACGGATTTTTTTCCTTTTTTTCTGAAAATCCATCCTCTGAAGTTTGCCAGAACCCTGCCCTAGGATGTACGAGTTTGAGCCCCTCTGCTACAGCCGCAGTCAGGGGCTCGGAGGGGAGGTAAGTGGGCTTTGCAAGGCCCGGCCCAGGAGCCCGCCGAGCTGTATCTCTCTAGCGCCCCCTACTGACAACGTTTAGCATTTTCCAGCAGCCTAAGGGAGACCCTACAAAGGGCTGGAATCCATTTTAACTGAGCAAATAAAAAAGGGTTGATTTGGAGGTGAAAAGGAGAATACAATGAAGACCTGGCACAGCTGGTTCTTTAGCGTTGCCTCAGTTTCCTTAACTGCCAGATGCAAAGTAAGTTTAGTGCCTTCTGCATGCTGTTGCTATGGAAATAAAGAGGATGTGAGTGGAGTGTGTGGAAGGATGCCTGGCCCAAAGCAAATACACCATGAATGTTTCCTGGCATGCACAGAGGTGGGAGGAGGCGCACATGGGCCATGAGTTGGTTGAGAGGGCTTGGCAGTGAGATGCTCCAAAAGGCCATTGAAGGCTCGGCTTTGCTGCGGCTGGTCAGTCCTGTAAGCAGAAAGTCTTCTCAAAAAGTTTGGTTAGTGGCTGAGTAGGTGACTTCCTTGGTAGAGGATTTCCCTAGGCCTGACAACGTGGGACCCACAGAGTAGAAGGGAGAGCCAATTCACACAAGCTGTCCTCTGGACCGCCTCATGGGCACCAGGGCATGTGCTTGGCATACCCAGAAGTACACAAAATGGTGAATTAGTAAGTAAATAAATGCAAAATGTTTGGAAAAAGTAAATCTTGGCTAGTTGGTTTTAGCTTTCTGAGATACAGTTTCATGTAGCCCAGGCTAATTCTGAATTCTCTGTGTAGCAGAGGGCTGGCCTTGAACTCCTGATTGTTCTGCATCCACTTCCCAAGCTTCTGGCTTCTTGTAAGCTTACACAGGCTTTCCATGTTTCTGTCACCTTGGGAACCATTTCAAAGCAACTCAGCAAAGAGGTGCTTGGGGTTTTGGTTTTTTATTTTATTTTATTTTTTGTACAGTTAGGGCCTCTTCCGGTGCTCCAGTGAATCCCTATGTTCAGCTTAATCACTTTTTGAAAAAATACACATTTTAAATCAAATTTCAGATAGTTAAGGACAGTCTTTCTTGGATGAAGATGTTGAGACATCTGTCCTTACTTTTCATTAGTATCTTCAGAGTATTTCCAAAGCTTTTCCCATGCATTCAAATTCAGGGCCCAGCTATTTCCAGACTGTTCAGTGGTCCTTAAGGAGGTGAATTTGGGTCAGCTAACATTTTAAAGAAAGAATGCTAGATGGAACAAAATTTTGCAAGAGTTCATAAAACACTCACCTTCAAGGCAGATGTGCTTCAGAGACTTCAAATGTAAAGAAGGAAGCGTCAACCGTAAATTAAATGATACTGAAGAGTGTTTCCAAGGACAGTTCTTCACTAAGGTCCCAGGGAGGGGAACTGGGTAGGAATATGGGGTCTGGTGTAGGGACCAGACCATTTCCTCTGGACCAGCTGGCTCAGCAAAAGGCAAAAATCAAAATTTGTTTTCCTGTTGTGCTTGTTTTCTTATTGTAGAATTTCTTCTAATACTGATGAATGAATTTGACACAGTCTGAGTTTCTCTTCTGTCACAAAATAGTAACAGAAACATGATGTTATGATCAAAATGGAAAACAAGGCCTTCAGAATTAAAACAGCCATCCCTTCCCTTCTCTTGGGAACTGGCCACCATTTGCTGAGTAATTTTATTAAACTAGGGCCTCAAGAAAGACTCTAGAGGAATTGAAACTTCTCACTAGACTTTGCCATAGTAACTTTAGTAATCAAATTCTTCTCTGACTGTGGTTTATTTGTATTTGAGTATAGTTTGGGCCCAGGACGGAGACAAACTTTCAGTGATGCAGCAGGCAGGGGGCTGAGGGGTTTCTTAGAGTCCTGAGTCCAGACCAGGCAACATTTGAAATCCTTGGAGATGTCCAGGTGGTAAGAGAACTGGGCTGTCTCTCTGTGGTCCCCAGGACTTCCTGTGGAAGGAGCAATTCCGATTGGGGTTATGCATCCTGCCTGCCAGCTGGTAATGGAATAATGGGAAAACAATTGTCTTGGCTCTTCAGCCAGTGTCTGTTGCCAGCCCAACTTCCTGGAAGTTGTGAGCTCCGGGTGAGTCAGCAAATGCTTGCTCAGAAGAATGAGAGTCTTTGAAAGAAGTGCTTATGAGGCAGTCAGTCATGATAGAGTGGGGGGAGATTTCTCTGTCTCACAAAGTCCCAACTTTTCAACACTTACTGGCCAAAAGAAAAGAAAAATAGGCAGTGGATCTGGCCTCTGAGTGTATCCGATGACCCACAGTCTGAGAATGAGGCACAGTGGATGCAGGGTGAGGAAGGGCAGGATGTGTCTGCCCAGGAGGGTGATCTAATCATTGGTACAGGAGAGTTCTGGGTCAGGCAGCTGAGAATGTGGTAGAAAAATGACTGCTACAAGTTGATGGGAACTCACTTGTGTGCACTCTTGCCACCAAGGAAGTGAACTGCTGCGCAATTAAAATGTGTCTATCGGCAGATCGTTCCACATGATAGGGTTACTTGAATCATCAAAATTGCCCACAAATGTGTAGTTCTGTAGAAACCTTTGGAATCTGCCACCAGGGCCAGAAGCAGCTAATTCCTGGAACTGGATTGCTTTTGAAGTTCCTCTAGCTCTCCTTGCCTTGCCCCGTACTGCTGGGACATTGCTGGCTCCGCTGCCAGAGCAGGCTATGCAGCAGCTCCTTGTGATTCTGTGGCATACCCCCCCTACACACACACACACATACTCTGTGACTTACTTTTGAGGGACAAAGCCCTCCATCAAGGCAGACTCTTAGTCACATGGACTGTAGCAATGACAACTTTGCAAGTCTCTTCAAAAGTCCAGGGCTTTTCTTCAAGTTGCATCCGTTGTCTTGGTTGAAGATTTGATCTGAGGTCCTCATCTGGAGTGTGCACAGAGGAAGGGAAGAGACATGGAAATTCTCCTGTGAAAATGTCCCTGGACACATCCTGAATGGCACCTGCCTGGCCATGGTGCAGCCAGAAAGGTGACTTCAACTAGTAGCCTTCCTCCCAGAGCTAAGCACCTCAGGACCTGGGAGGAGACCTGGGAGGGGACCTGGGAGGGGACCTGGGAGGGACTTGGAAAAAGACCCAGGAGACCTGGAAGGAGACCTGGGAAGGGACCTGGGAGGAGGAGACTTGACTTACTCAGAGCCTCTCCAAAGAATGCAGTATTATTAAAACAAACAAAAACCTTCTAAAATTCTTTAAAAGAGGGGATAAGAAAGTGACTCAGCAAACTGCTTGACATGCAAGTATAGGGACCTGAGTGCTACCCCTAGAACCCATATAAAAAAAAAAAAGCCAAGTCCCAGCAGCACACACCTGCAATCCCAGTGCTGGGGAGGGAGAGACAGGAGGATCTCTGAGGCTGTCTGGCTAGCCAGTCTAGCCAAGACAATGAGCTCCAGGCTTAGTGAGAGACCCTGCCTGACTGCCTCAAAAAACTAGGGTGGGGAACAATTGAAGAGGACATTCATTGTCACACCTCCTATCTTCACACATATCACACACATGTACACAGAAACATGTACACATCAGAGAGAGAGAGAGAGAGGTGAAAATTAGATGGTTATTCATGGTTGTGAACTTGACTATGTCTGGAATTAACTAAAGCCCAAATGACCGGGCACAGCTGTGAGGGATTTTTTTTAATTAAATCTTTTACATCTGAAGTGGGAAGACTCCTAATCCAGATTTTTAAAGTGGGAAAAATCCACCTTTAACCTAGACCACATCTTCTCTTGGCAGTCTATATGAAGGACACGGAAGAAGGAAGCTTGCTCCTTCTATCTGCTTGCTTTCGCTCTCACTAGCAAATCTATTCCTTCACTGGCATCAGAGCCTACTTCTTTGGGATTCTGGTGTGTGCTGAAGACTAGCTGAGACATCCAACCTCATGGACCGCACAGCTACTAGGTTCTTGACTCTTCCATTGATAGACATCCATTGTTGGACTCACTGGACCACAACCTATAAGGCATACCAATAAATCCCATATATATTATATATAATATATAAAATATAAGATACTATGTATGTTATATATGATATATCATATGTGTTGTATATAGTATATATAATATATATTTTGTAAGTTCTATTCCTCTCAATAACTGTGACTAATACAGAAAAGATCTGTCTGAATAAAGAGGGATGAATTTCTAAGAATCATTTTATTAAGCCTCCCCAAGAGTGAATTATGTAGAGGTAAGTGTACTTCAAAGATGCCAGAGCATTCTCCTTCCAACTGAGCGTTGTACCACCCTGGCACGCCTGAAGTGATGGGTCAACTGCAAATGACATCAAGGAAACCCAACAGCTGTCACCTGTACCAAGCATGCAGGACAGGTGATGCCCACTGATCAGAGGTGGCGGGCTGCAGGCTGACCTGCCCAGCGGGGACAGGATGAACACTTCTACTGCTGTGGATCCATTCAGAATCAACCTCCACCTTTGTGCCGTAGCCGTGATATGATTATGCAGATACCAACGGGATTAGTGGTGACAGGGTCCACGTGGTCTAGCCTGTGCTTCACATTGCGAACCCCTCAGTATACATGAGAGTCTTATTCTGCTTAAAAATATAGCTGACGGCTACTCGGGCCCGATTTGATTATTGTCTGCTGATATAATTACAGCTGTAATACCAGTCTTGCTCTCAGCTAACATGTTTGTTAAAATGACAAAGTAACTTAGAATGTTTTTGAAGAGATTTTTTTTTTGATGAAGGGAGAAAGGGGGTAAAGGCTGAACCTAACTATGATGAATAAATATTTTTACGTGGATTAAACTAGGGTGTGTAGTTGTCAGGATGTCTAAGATGGTGGGGTGGATAGAGTGGGGGTGGCAAGATTTGGGTAAAGCATTTATTCTGGATCTGGGTACTCCAAATCTGCCTCTCAATTAGCCCTTGAGAGGAACTTCCTCTCCCACCACCACCGCTAGCTATGACGTGGCTTTCAACTGCTTGATAGTGGGACTTGCTAAACCAAGCACAGAACCTGAACAGAAATCCACTGTCCCCGGGGTACCTGCCGCATGGCTTTTCAACAAGAACAGCTTGAGAAAGCATTTTTTCGAAGGCTAACCACACACCACTACGCTTTCCAGGTTTCTGTTTGGTCACAGCTACCATTAATACTGCAAGTAAGTGACAGCTATTCTCTTGACTGTTTCAGAAGCTTCCAGACCACCACAGAGTGAAGAGACCCACGAGTGAATTCAGCATCTCATTACTTTGGAACCCAGAAGTTCTGTTTTGTTTGAACACTCCATCTGTTTGAGGTGGGCAGCCTGCTGAGGCTCACTATTTTATTTTTAAAGGTTCTACTTCTGCCCCTTTTCCTTGCCAGGATGGAGCCCGCTTACAGGATGGGTCCACCGGAGAGGGATGACCAAGTCAGAACTCCAGGTCTGCTTATAGGATCCCTAAAGAGCTGAGGACCTACTGAAAGCTCACGTTCATGTTTGCACTGTGAGGCCAAGTGCCCCAGTATGGCCCTGTGCTGTGATGGGCTTCCTAGGAAGCAAGGTTAGAGGGCAGCCTAATGGTAGCTCTTTTCCAATAGGAGTAGTGACCTATAAGAGCCATGAGATAGAGTGCATGCTATCTTTGAGAGCGAGCAGAGGCTCCATTAGCACACACACAGATGATGGCAGCCTGCAAGCCAGGAGAGAAGACCTCATGTTAGAACCTAATGGATTGATACCTTGATTTTGGATTTGGCCTTCAGAACTCCGAGACATCTTTGTTGTTTTAGGTGCCTGGTAGATGATATTTTATTATGACCGCCTGAGAAGACCTTACTTGTCCTCTGCAGTCACAGCGAACCTCACCCGTTCTGATGACATATGCTACCCAGGTCTAGAGCAGGCAAAGTCCCAAAGCTGAAATCTTCTGGTTCTTCAACATTCGCAGGGACCCTGTTCACATCCCTTTGAGGGATGGGCTGTCTCCCACAGACACACCCAGCCTTGGAGGTCTACACCATAGCCCCTAGACTATAGAAAACTCTTTGTTCACATTGACAACTGCTAGAGAACCCAGTCATAGCCCCTTCCTGTCCAACCCATTAGAGATGAATTTTACCATAGCTTACAGACTGGATCCCCACTCTGCTGGCCATAAAGCCCCATAACCAAGATCTTTAAACAAAGCTCTTCTCTTGCTTAGGGTTACTTTTGCTGCGATGAAACATCATGACCAAAACACGGGAGGAAAGGGTTTATTTGGCTTAGACTCCGCATCATAGTTCATCATCATAGGGAATCAGGGGAAAACCTCAAGCAGAGCAGGAACCTGGAGGCAGGAGTTGATGCAGAGGCCATGGAGGCGGGGAGGGGGTCAGGAGTACTACTTACTGGCTTGCCCCTCATGGATTGTTCAGCCTGCTTTCTTATAGAACCCAGGACCACCAGCCCAGAGATGGCCCTTCCCACAATAAATCACTCCCCCGTAAATCACTAATTACGAAAGCACCTTATGGGCTTTCTTTCAGCTGGATCTCATGGAGGCAATTTCTCAAATGAGACTCCCTCCTCTCTGATGACTCTAGTTTGTGTCAAGTTGACATAAAACTATCCAGTACAGGTCTTGAAGAGCCATAGCTTCAAGAGATGCCCTTGCCCCTCTTCTAGAAAGTTTGGCTTTCCAGGCAGTTATTGCAAAGCTATCAAGGGAGTGATCTTCAGGCCTGAGCTATTCAGTGGCCCCTTTGTTTTCTGGGATTTTCCTAGTCTTTTGATTTTGGTGGCAAAACAAGTCTTTGTGGATAGTGGATCCATATTCCCTGCACATTTAAAGACTGCCCATTTCTCATTACCTCAGAAGTGTCCCAGGAGGCAAGGGGAGGCAGTCTATGGAGAGGCTGCCCGATAGAACAGGGGCTGTAGGAGACGGTGGTAATGGTGATAGTTTCTAAAGTCAGATGTAGATAGAATGTTAGAGTACATAAAAAAAATCGCTCATAAAGTGCCCTTTGGCATCAGATTGCCATCCCTCAGGACAGGCTGGCATACCCAGCAGCATTTTCACCAACTCTGAGACCAGAAGTCAAATGAAGAAGTTGGGATGTTTAAGAGGCATGATGCACACAAAACCTTTTCCTTTAAAATACCAGATGGGTCTGGTGGCATTGTCCTGTAATTTCAGCTACCAGGGAGACTGAGGCAGGAGGACCGAGTTCAAAGCTAGTCTGAGGAAATTGGTGAGACCCTGCTGCAAGAACTCTTGCCTGGCATGTGTGAGACTCCTGAATTTGACTACCAGTACGGAGAAAATATATATGCTAGCCTCTTCTTGGCTAACTCTCACATCTTAATTAACCCATTTCTAATAATCTGTGTACCACCCCTAAGTGGTGGCTTACCGGGAAGATTCTAACCTACATCCATCTTGGGCTGGAGCTT
>LOEQ01003343.1:73787-84547 GCA_001685075.1 Bramus lutescens
AGAGAGAGAGAGAGAGAGAGAGAGAGAGAGAGAGAGAGAGATTGAGAGAGAGATTTTTAAAAAGCCTGGTAATATTGAAATTATATTGGTCTTATTTCCCTAGGTTTGTTCCTCTAGCACCACTCTTTCAACACTAGATGTCTTTTTAATATTTATTTATTATTTACTATTTATTTATTTTTGCATTCTGTAACAGTCTCTGCATCAAGAAACACTCATAAATTGCTCATAGCCCAGGCTGCAGATGTCTGTCTGTCTGTTCAACAGCATAATCATTTTATAGAAGTTCCATAAAAGCCAAATATTTGCCTGAAAGATGGGCTCTTTGGCTTAATAACTGGCGGTTACAATTATCCATATAGATACCCTGCTTATTTTAACCTAGCAGTGGATTCTCAATCCCCCATTACACAGATGTCCATCTTTCTGTACACATCTCTCTTAGAGAAATCCCATATCTCTTCTCCATGATGATTCTCCTTTTGGCATGTGTACTTGGACTAGGAGGTCACTGCTGGGAAATCCTGAGGCAGAGGGAAAGCTGGGCAGGCCCAGTATCTGCATCCACCAAGCCTTCACAGGGGGATGCTGTTGGTCTTGGCAAATGTTGAAAAACAAACTAAGTGCTGTTTGCTGTGATCATGGCAAAATGGTGGCCAGAGGGGAAGAGATGGGTGCTTCGAAACAGACCAGCATTGGCTCTGTTTGAGCTTAGGTGCCATGCAGGGTGCTCCTGGCAGCCAACTTGCTTCTTTGTATGTTTCCTAATCTCTGGGAGGGTCTCAGAACTTCAGGCAATTCTCCTATGTATAACAGCTATGGAAGTGGATTTACATCACCAGAGAATTTTGTCACTGATGAGGTATGTACCAAGTTCTACCAGGTGAGTTGGTTTTAGCTCTTAAAAACATGGATTGCTGACTGATCAACCATCTTGTCAAACACTGCTTGAGCCAGGCCCTGTAGCAAACACAGAGATTGAAGGATGGCTGATACTGCCCCTGTCCTGGAGAGATTTAGACTGTCAAAGAACCAACAGGAAGTACATGCTTCTGCTAGGGGTGATAAGAACTCCAGCTGAGCTAGGGAGAAAAGGCCAGGGAAGCTGGAGAATTCAGTAGACCTCAGGGCATCTTCAAGTTTCTGTGACAGGAAGATGTTTTGGCTAAAGCAATGCCTAACTGCCCCAGTGAGTAGAAAGTTCATGGGACTATGCACTGGTGGGGGTGACAGCTAGTACAACCAAGCTGGAGATGCTTTGGTGGAGAAATAATAAAAGCAAAGACCCATCCTCACAACCAATAGGGCTCCTCCCAGGTTTGTACTTAAGCTGAACGTGGACGCCGATGCTTCGGAGACAGTCAGTGGATTGTTTAATGTAGTTATCTTTATGTGAGTCAAGAATAGAAGCAACCCTAGTGTTCATACAGCATTGAATGGGCGAGTGGACCAGTACTTTGAGGGTAGATTCATACAATGGAACATTATGCATTAATAAAAAAGGAATAAGCTCAGATTATGCATAATAGCATGCCACTCTTACACAGAATCACAAAAGGCCACCCAGTATGATACCATTTGGATCTGTGTGACAGAGGTTGGCACAGTGGCTACTGATAGGCAACTTTTCTGTTGTAATAAATGCTGTGGCCAAGGTCACTATTGAAGGAAGAGTTCACTCTGGCCTATGGTTCCAGTGGGTTGAGCCTATCAAGGCAGGAAGGCAAGGCAGCCAGCGGGAGGAATGGTGGCAGGGGCAGGACACTGAAAGCTCATACCCTCAGCTTCCAGCGGGAGGCAGAAAGTGAAAGCTGGAAGTGGCACAAGGATTTTAATCTCAAAAGTCACCCCAGTGTTATACTTTCGCCATCAAGACTGTACCAGCTAAGCCTCCACAAACTGCATCACCAACTAGTAACCACATGCTCAGAAGCCTGAGACGAGGAAGGATAGCTCTCATTCAAACCACGGCAGAAAGTTTGCATTAGAAGAGGGGATGGAGGCTCAGGAAGGGTTTTTGTCTTGGGATCTTGGTAATTATCTAGGTGGCTATGCCTGGATCACATGCCATCCCTGTGGAGCTGTAGAGTTACCATGAATATACCTACTGTCCAGATATTATAGATCACTAAAAATGTCTTTTAAAAGCCCACTAGCAACTTAACAGAATGTTATCACTCATTCTTTAAAATGCTTGAAAGAGCTTCAAGCTTGCAGAAATTATAAACAATATGCTAGATTAAAGAGTGTGGGTTTTATTTTCTGTGCAGGGCCTGGAACCTAAGGCATCACATATGCTAAGCTAGTTTTCTGCCACTGTTCAATGCCCTTAAACTACTTTTAAAAATGTTTTATACTTTTTTCAAGAAGATTTATTTTTATTTGTGTGTATGTATGTAGGTGTGTGCACACATATGTGTGCAGGTTCCCTCAGAGGCCATAAGAGGGCGCCAGACCCTCTGGATCTGGAGTTTTAGGTGTTAGGTGCTCCATTTGAGTTCTGGGAGCCCAACTGTGTGCGGTCTTCTGAAAGAGAACTATCAGCTCTTAATCACTGAGCCATCCTTTCAGCCCCTAGAGTATTATTTTTAAGCCCTAACAAAACTAGGGTAAGGAGAACACAGAACTAGACAGAGACAAAGGTGGCAATGGCCCTCTCAGCACTGACCCCGAGACCTGCCTCCCTAGACCTCGCTGCCTGCATCTTCATATCAGTAATCATGGCACCAATAAGAACCCAAGTCATCCTGTTTGCCCTCCTCATAGAGAAATGTCACAGCAGCCAAAGCCAACACTCTGTGTTTTCCACAGGAACACAATCTAAACACAGGCATCCATTTCACTTTTTATGGAAGCTATTTCTTTGTCATCTGTAATTATAGCATAAGTTTCAAGCCTATAGGGAAGTAAAGGAAACATAATATCTGCTCCAATCAGTCCAATCTAGCACTTGTCAACTGTTTGCTATATTACCCTCAATTAGGGCTTTCTTCGCCATGTTATGAAAACACTGAAATGTTAAGAAAAGAGAGAGAGGTGTAACGGACTCCCCTCACACCCACCACCTGCCTCTATAGCCATGAGGTCACACCCACTCTTATTTCAGCTGGAGCCTGCCTCTTACCCCTGTACTCCTTAGGAATAAGTCTTGACTTTGATATCATTTTCGCACAGAAGTGTTTATGCTGCTAAAAGGTCTCTTAAAACCTAACAGGGGTCCAGGAACATGTCTTTAAAAAATTAACAATTTCTTAATATCAAATAGCACGTCGACATTCAGCCTTCTCCATTTCCCTCATGAAAGATTTTTACAAGTCACGCACGCCAGGAGCCCAGCAAGGCTTGTACTCTGCAAATTGTTAGTTTAGAAAATTCTTTCTGCTTCTTTAGGTCCCTCTTCTTGTGCATATCACATCTCTCTCATTTTGGATATTTCTAGAGTTTCATAATAAATAAGATGGTAAGATAATTCAGAAAAATAATATAGCAACTATAAAAAAGTTAACAACTCTCACATTGGATAAAGATAAGTACCCAATTTTCACTCTACTTTTTGGCATGCTTGAAGATGATGCTATAATTAAAAATGGAAAAAATTCTTTGGAAAAGTGAAATTCTAATAGTTTTTTATGCTTTAGAGTATAAGAATACTTTGTAACTCATTCGTTTAGACAGAGCAGGTTTCTGACTGTGATAGATGGTACTGTGCTCAGTTTTCTGTGCAAGAGTATTAAGTTGGACTAGGGCTATAGCTTTGAGGCAGAGCCCTTGTCTAGCACCCAGAGACAACCATCAGTACTGGAGGTGGGAGGGGAAATGGACTGGAATGTCCCGGAGCTGCTGTATTAGCTCAGATCCTTTAAAAACACCTGCCATGCTTACTTAAACAGCACCTTGGGGACCTGGTCCCAGACTCTGAGTCAATGGGACTGGGATGGCCCAGGAACTTGCATTTCTAATAAGGTCCCAGATTAGACTGGCCTGCAGCCCCGCTGTGGAAAACACTGTCTTCATTTCCCACCGTCCACACTTAACCAGTGTGTCCCTCAAGGTGTCTTTGAACATGGTTCTTTGTTGGGTTGGTGTGCAGTGCTGTGCACTGTCATCAGGAGACAAGGCTTTCAGTCAGTGGTGTGTGAGGCTACATCATCCTCACTGTGCTACATGCAGGAGAACTAAGGCAGAGAGTTGACGACCTCTTCTGGGTCACACTGGTCAAGCCAGCTTAAACCTGGGTAACTTTTCTTGGATGTGTGGCTTCATGTGGGCTTGCAAACTGGCAGCCCCTCCTTCTGCAGTCCCCTGCTCTCTGGCCTACTTCCAGGACAAAGAATCTACTTTAGCGTCAACTATTTGCATACCCCGAGGTAGGGCTCACACAGGAGAGCCAGGACAAGTATTCCTTCTATTGCTTTAAGCCCATTTTTTAACCCCATGTTTCCTCTGTCACTTAACCCATTTGAAACTAATGACTTGGTTCCCTGGTGTCCTTGTTCAGGTTCTCACTGTCCTAATGGATTCATGAATGTGCATTATTCACTTGGTGTGTTTCCAGGACTAAGTCATCACTGCCTTAATTGTTCCACTCTTGCCTAATGGGAGCTTAGTCATGTTAGCTCCTGGATCTTTTCTGCCCCAACTCTCATGACCTTTGATGGCTTATTGCCCCTTCACCTGGCATGACAGAATATTGTAGGGTTTCGTATAGGTTGATATTTGCTAAAGGAACAGAAATGATAGAATGTGCACACACGTGCGCGCGCACACACACACACACGTACGTACAAAGGGAATTTATTAAGACTGACTTACAAGTTGCAGTTTGAGCAGCAATAGCTGTCTCACACTGCAGAGGCCTAGAATCCTGTAGTCATTCAGTCCACGAGGCTGAATGTCTCTGCAGTCCCAGTCTGGCACTGGCATCCTGGAGGATTTTTTTTTTTTTTGGAGAGTTGTGGATCTTCATTCTATGTTGGAATCTGGAAGAAGTTCAAAGTTCAATCTCCTATCCCTGAGGGAGTGCCACAGCAACAGGAAAGATGAACTTGCCTGCAAGAGTGAAGGCAAGCAGGCTAAAAGCGATGCTTTCCTTCCTCTGTGCCCCTTTATCTGCGTTGCCGCCTGAAGATGCACTTAGAGTAGAGCTGAAAAGGCCCCCACAGGAGTGACCTCAGTGGCTTGGGTTTTAGTTGATTCCAGACATTGTCAATTTGACAACCAAAATCAGTCATTTCTCTGTATGCTTTTTGGGCCAGCTCTGGAATGGGCAGACTCTTCAAGGAGCTGTGACTGCATTAAAGGGGAAATGGTGCATAGAGACCACAATGCAGGCTAGAAGCCTTTACTATTGAGCGGTTGTCTGGCGCCTCTGGAGCCTTCAGGGCATAAAGCTGAAAACTTGTTTAACTTTTCTAGACTAAGATGTGTTGAGTTGATTTATACGAACACTCAGCTGAAAAGGGATTTATTCCTAGATCTAATCCACCTTAAATCTCAGAACTCCAAACTAAACCTATAGACAGCAACAGACAAGCAAAAATTTACTCACATATTTTTCTTCTTTCATAGTTCTCTTTTGTTCTTTGGATACCTTCCTAAAGAGGCACAATCAAATTCATGTTTCAGCATCTTAGGTATTAGATGGAATAGTCTCTTTAAACTTATACCGCAAATAAATCAATAACCAGGTTTATTTATTTTGCTTTTGACTCTTGGGGGCTGATTTTTTTAATATTTATATTTGCTTTGCAATTATATAAGAAATACTTCTGTATTGAGGCTGGAGTGATAGATTAGCTGTTAATAACTCTGTTCTTTTCAGAGAACCTCAGTTTGATTCCTAGCACCCACCTGGTGGCTTGCAGTTGTCTGTAACTCTAATTCCAAGGGCTCCAATGTCCCCTTCTGGTTTCTGTGGTATTCTACACACGTGATGCACATACATGCTTGCAGACACACACTCGTGCACATAAAATAAAAATAAGTAAGTCTTGAAAGAAAAGAATTTTTTTTGGTTCAAACACCAGACCTACACATCAAGAGTATTTAGAGAAGCCTGGCTCCCTCCCCTTCTTCTCAGTCCCCATATAAAAAATAAGCCTAGCTTAAACTTCATTTGAAAAGCAATACCATAGTAGTGAAATTCTATGCCCATGCACTCAAATCATGATTTATTGGATAGAAAGTAGCATATACCATATACCAAATACTTTTCTCTTCCTTGCTTCTGAGACTATTTAATAATAAGTTTTTATTCTGGGTTGCAATTCCATTCTAGACTTTTCTTGATTAAGAAAATACAAAGGGATAAAACCCTACCACATATTGTGTGTGTGTGTATGTGTGTGTGTGTGCCTGTTTATGTGTGTGTGCCTGTTTGTGTGTGTATGGGTATGTGTGTTTGTATGCACATGTGTGTTGAAGCCATAGGGCAGCCTCAGGTGTCATTGCTCAGGAACCATCTACCCTATTGCTTTTTTTGTTGTTATTTTGAGACAGAGTCTCTCACTAGCCTAGAATTTGTCAAGTAGTTTAGGCTGGGTGGTCAGTGAACCTTAGGGATCTTTTGTCTCGACTTCCCCAGTGTTGGGATTATAAGCAGATCTCACAGGATGGTTAGAATTCAAGTACAAGTTTTAGAAGAACCTGTGGGTGCTAGGGATGGAGTTCAGGTCCTCATTCTTACAAGACCAGCACTTTACAGACTGGACCAACTCAGTCCCTAACTCTGAAATAAGCACGTTCACCCTAAAGTACTGATGGGTAACTGGGAAATGTCGGTTCACTGTCTACCAGCCTGCAATAAGTCACAGACTATGTGGCTCTTGATATCCGGTGTCTGGACACTCAGGACTCACAGGAGAACCACTGCTTTTCTTTCAATTCTCCCATCTATCCCTTAGAATAACTTTAGAATTAAGAAAAGTCACGTGAAGGAACTGACTACAGTGGCTTCATGTCTGTAATCCTGGCATTAGGGAAGCTGCGACAGGAGAATTGCTATACATTCACAGACAGTCTGGACCATAGAGAAAGAGAAAGCCCATCTCAAAAACAGACCAAAGCAAGCAAAGCCACCAAGAAGCACGGGAAGCCCCAAATCTCCTTCACCCAGGTCTTCCTGGTGACCACGACTGAAATAGCACGGCACCGTTGTTAAAAAAAAAAATAGCAAACAGCACCATTCACCATTAATATATTATTATTAACTATTATTAACTGGACTTTGGATTTTATTTCTGTTTCATATTTCCCACCAATATCCTGTTTTGGGATCTCATGGAGAATATGACATTGCCTTCTGTGTTTTTCCATTTTAAGTTGATCAGTGTTAAAAAAAAAAAGCACCATTGTTTTCTAGGAGGTAAGAGAATGAAAAGATCAGGTAGTGAACTCTTATGGGATGAGCCAGGGTTCGAGTATAATTCTCAGCAGACCATCCTTCTACTGGAGGCCGTGCGGCTGGGGGAAAAGAGCTTCTGAAGGAAAGTGGTTAGAAAAATACTCTGCCAGTAAAGTACCTGCTACATAAGTGCAAGGACCCAAGTCATTGCTGAGTAATTAGCACCCACGTCAAAAGCTGGCCATGGTGGTCTGTCCCTGTAATCTCAACACTGGGGAAGCAGAGACAGGAGAATCTTTAGGACTCACAGAGCCCCAGGTCCCAAGGGGAGACCCTATTTCAACAAACCAAACAAGGTAAATGGATCCCAGGAAAAAAATAAGATTTAAAATTGTCCCAAGGTCTCCATAAGCATGTACACATACACACACACACACACACACACACACACAGGTCTCCATGCAAAGACCCACTTTCTGTTTTATTTGCTGGTTGTGAGTCTGGAGTACCTTGGTTTTAGTTTTTCATGGTAACATTGGAACCACGTCTCTGCCTCATAGGGCAATAGAGATGTTTATAAATAACATATGTGAAGTGTTTGGGCCGTGATAAATACTCATTAAACGGGAAATGCCATTATCATGGCATTATTGTTAGGTGGGCCTTTAACTAGCACTCGGAAACTGGATGTCTGGCCATTTGCTGTCCAGAACATAAATTTCTCTTGTAAAACAGATATGTAATTTTCAGTCTACCGGCTGAGTGTGGGACAGCATTTCAGACAGGCAGCCTCTGGCTAAAGTGTCCCTAAGCAGAGAGCCATTTGCATCTGAATCTGGGAAACACACAGGCGCTGCCTGGCTTCTGTATGGAAAGGAGGCTCTCTACCAACAGGCATTGACATTATCCTGCAGGAACATTTTAGAAAATAACCATCTAATAAGTCTTTCTCTCTGTGTCTACCCCCAACCCCCCTCCTCCTGTGTGTGTGTGCTCACATGTATGTGTACATAATTTTGAAAGGATCATTAGTATTTTTAAAGTATTCCTGACAAATTTATGGCTCTATTTTCTGTGACGACCATTGTGTAACATTAGTGCAGCCATTTTTTCTGGTGTGTTTGTCCAGGTATGCTGTATGGAGTTTCCTCCTCCTCCTCTTACTCTTCTTCCTCTCTCTCTCTCTCTCTCTCTCTCTCTCTCTCTCCTTTCCTTCCTTCCTTCCTTCCTTTCATTTTTTGCTAAGATACAAGAGAGTTTTGAGTCACTCTCAAAAATAGTACTTAAAAGTAGGTCAGGAAAAAGGTCATAAAAATAGGTCAACTGCCATAAAATGGAACAGACGGAAGCAGGGTTCAACTACATAGACTTCCTGCTTAGACTCCAGAGATGTCCTGAGAAGGACCCAAGAGCCAACTGGTGGGGATGGTGACACCAGGTGCTCTGTGTACCAATCCCAGCCACAAGCACTTTCTTCCCCAGGAACAGAGAGTCACCAGGTAGGACCATGTAACTGATGTAAGCCCGGTGGTAAAGAGGAAGCCTGGCATGCAGCTTCTGCGGGGATGAGTAAGCATCCCCTTCCCCACTCCAGACAGGTGAGTAAGCCAGTGGTTTAAAATAGCAAAACCACACTATTGGATCATACTGTCGGCATTTCGGTGCAGATGAACTGACATGGACTCCAACTTGCACTCAGGCCCCAACCTGGAGTGCTACCACAGCCTCATTCTAGGTGATGAAAAAGCACCCAACTGGCTTCAGACATGGGGAATGGCTGTCATCAGACTTTAACACTCTTCCTTAATGACGCTGCAGCTTCCTGCCCACGGTAGATCCTTTTTCCATAAGGTACACAAGACTGTCTGCATTGTATCCCTAAGAGACATGGGGTTTGCCTGATGCTGAAGATTCTGATTTCTCAACACTAGATTTTGTAAGGTTTCTGGGCATCCTACCAGGTGAAATGGTCTCTCTAATACACGAGGCTATGATAAAAAAAAATCAAATTTGATTTTGTCTCTGAGGCTCTGCCATGTGACTTTCTGAGTTATTACCAACACACATTTCTGGTTTCAAATTATTCTGACTCAGGCTCTCATCTAATTTTTCCATTGTTGGCAATATCCTCAAGTAACCACAAGCTTATCCATTGTCTGATTACTAGAACAAAACACAGTTTGAGGTTGTTTGGAGCCTTAGGAGAGTTTCATATTGTTAAAAAAGAAATAGTACCAGAAGTAATAGAGTTAGTTAAAAATCAGGGGGTTTAAAATATAAAACATGCACAGATTGCAGCTCTCTGGAAATCAGGTCTGACTTGATTTGCAATGGTAATGGGCCTTAACTAGAATAATTAGGAAGGCTATTGGGACAGTGGCTTGGGAGAAATGAAATATTGTCCACTTATCTTTTTGGACCTCAGCAATAGATACACTTCCAGAGAACCACCCCTGTTGAATTTGGATCAGAAAATTATAGAAAAGGATGTTGGTAAAGATCCACAAAGAAACATGGCAGCACAATGGCTCACATATATGCTCAACCAGCAATTTCGGTCCTTCTCTGTGTCAGCTCTGGTCAAGGCATAGTCCTATCAGAGAGTGGTCCAGACAGGTGCTGACACACACATCCTTGTCTCGTATGGCAGATAGGTGTGCGCAATCATCATGACCATCGTTAGTGGTCAGCCTCAGAGGAGCAGTGCCTCACAACTCAGGAGACAGGAAAAGGAAGTGTTCACTCACCCAAGTGTAGGAAGACATCACAGAACTGGTGCTGCCTAGGCTGGGGCCTGTGAGGAAGGATGCACGGGAAACCATCGCATGGTAGGTGTTTTGACGATGCGAGTGGGATTAAAGGCTTGGGTGGGGTGGGGACACCAGCTTGGATGCGTGCTGATCCCAGGGAACCTGTGTGCTGCATGAAGGAGAACGGAGCTAATTCTGAAGTCCGCGAGGACCCTGAAAACATGTCAGCCCCTCATGGGCATTGGAAATGGTGGGGCCACAGTAAAGGGTCCTGCTGCATCTGGAGTTGGTAGAGATGATTGTTTCAAGACCTTAGACTGGAGTGTTAGAGGAAGAACAGCTGGCACAACCCTAAAACCTCTGGATGTCTTGTTTGTCTGAGACAAGGTCTCCCAGTGTAGCCCAGGCTGACCTCAAACCCATAGCAATCTCTTATTTCAGCCTCCTGAATTCTAGTATTATGGGCAAAACCCCCCATGATGGGGTATCTGGGTGTCTTTTCTGCCTGTGTCTATGGGAGGGTTAATGGGAGGAAGGGGCCCCAGATAAGCATGTCCAGCAGGATGCAGAATGGAGGGAAATGTAGCCCATTACTGGGATCCAGGAAATGGACTGAAGGACTGAAATACCTTTTGTGAAGTCCAGACTCTCTGTCTCTGTCTCTCTGT